>SZWC01001552.1:85548-118070 GCA_023375785.1 Penium margaritaceum
GTGGGTGGAGGGGGGAGGGTGGGGGGTGGGGGAAGGAGGGGGGGAGTGTATTGGTAAATCGTATTGGACAGTGTATGTGGTGGGAGGTGAATTTTTTTCACTAGTGTATGGGGTGTTGCAATGCAATCCATGTGTCATTGAAATTATTGTTGTTTGTTTTTTGAGCTGTGTACACTAGTGTATCTTCAAAGTGAATTGCCATACATTTTGTGATACAATGTCCAGTACACTCTTGCAATACAATATTACTTGTTTGGGGGGGGGGATAAATAGAAATGTGTTTAAGTGTCATCTGAGGCCATTCCTGTTCGCTTTTTGTCGGTATATGTACGTCTTGTCGTGATGTTGGTTGCCTGTACACATTCCTGCGTATGGTTTGTTCCAATGAAGTTTCTTGCATGTCCTCAACTGATGGAGTGATTGGGTACTTTCGCAGAAGGTGTTGTTTGTCTCCATGAAATGTGATGGAAGGTTCGTATCTTTTGATCGTTGCATGTTCACTATCTTGGTTTTCAACTTATTTGGACATGACATGGTACGGAAATAGCTTGGAATGTGTTTGTATTTTAGGCTCTTTTGTGGTTGTTTCTTGTGTGACTTGGCAGTTTATGAAGTCGGTGTACCCAGTTTCCAGGAAGGAGCTATGCATGTGTCCCAAATGTGTGGGATGCTTCCTTTGTGGGTGTCGGCATTTTTTCACTGTGTTCTTGCTGTATGCTTGGAGTGTAGTAGCCGTTGGGAGATTTCTTGGAAGTTGTGTAAACTCTGCATTGTTTGAGGGAAGTTTCGTGTGAAGCCTTCTGGTCCAGACAGTGAATATTTGTTCTTTCCAGGAAGGTTCTTCTGTGGCCATATGTGACTGTTCACTGTGATGACTGTGTATAAAAGTAGGGTGATTACCCATAAATGGTGAATGGACAGACTTCAACTATTCATTCTTGGTTCAAGAGCATCCAACGTCTGTCGCAGAGGCACTCACTTGGCTTGACAAAGCAGAGTGGGATGAAGCAATTCGTAGTGAACTCAGCTCCATCAAGGAGAATGGGACATGGGTGTTGGTGGACAGACCTGCCGGAGCTCACGTTGTGGGGTCCAAGTGGGTGCTGAAAATAAAAAGGAAACAAGATGGCAACATAGAAAAGTACAAGGCACGGGTGGTAGTAAAGGGGTTCTCCCAAAGGCCTGGCACAGAGTATGATGAGACCTGTGCTCCCGTTGTGACGTTCGCTTCCATCCGGTCGATGCTCGCCATTGCTGCTACTGAGAACATGGAGCTCCACAAGATGGATGTCAAGACAACCTTCCTTTATGGCAAACTTGACAAGGAGGTACTGATAGAGGTCACGGAGGGGGTTGATGCTCCCGAGGGCAAGATGTTTAGATTGGTGAAGGCGCTCTATGGGCTAAAACAAGCGCCAAGACTTTGGTACCAGGAGATGGACACGTTCATGGCCAAGGATTCCTTCATGCACTGCGACAATGACCCTAGCATAAGAGCGACAAAGGGACTATGTTGGTCTTCTTGTACGTTGATGATCTGATTCTATGCTCTTCTTCAACGCAGTTGCCAGACGATCTCAAGGGGAAGCTGAGTAGCACATTTGAGATGAAGGACATGGGTCCTCTTGAATTCTATCTTGGAATTTCTACCAAGTGCGACAGAGCAACAGGTACCATCATCCTGAACCAGAAAAAGTACAACGACAAACGATACGACATGGCAGATTGCAAGCCTGCCACCACACCCATGAGCTCGGAGTGCAAACTCTCCACCTCCATGTCCCCATCCAACGAAGCGGAGAAAACTGACATGCTAGGCATCCCATATCAGTCTGTAGTGTGCAGTATGATGTATGCCATGGTCGCCACCCGACCAGATATAGCCCATGCAGTTGGGTAGGTGAGCCGGTTTGTGGCCAATCCCGGTCCACTTCATTGGCAGGCCGTGAAGCGCATCATGCGCTACCTTCAGGGGACGCGACATGTGGAGCTCCAATTTGGAGGCATCGCTGGATCTGCGTCACTCCGCCTCATGTGCTACACCAATGCTGATTGGAAAGGGAGCATCGATGAGAGAAAATCTACCTCTGGCTTTGTGTGTATGCTGAATGGAGGTGCTGTCAGTTGGGCAAGTTGCAAGCAGGAATGTGTCTCTTTGTCAACAGCTGAAGCTGAGTACATTGCCTTGGCTGAGGTATGTAAGGAGATGTAGTGGCTACGAAGCTTGCTCTTTGAGATGAAGGCACCACAGGCAATGGAAACGGTCATCAAGATAAACAAAATGAACACGATTGACATGTTCAAGAACCCCATCCTCTCCAGGCACAAAAAGCACACCGAGATCCGCTACCACTATGCTTGAGACTTGGTCTACAATCAGAGAATGGATCTTGAGTATGTCGGTACCAAGTTGAACCGGGCTGACATGCTTACAAAGCCACTCGACAAGGATCTCCACCATGCGGGCAGGCAAGGTATCGGCATGGTCAACACAAGTGATGATGAATGATGATACTCACTGAGGCAAGGTGCAAGGGAGAGATTTGTTGATAGTTACTACCCCTTGTGTAGTGTTTTAGGACGGATCAGGAATGCTCCGTCCCTTGTGGAGGTATGACCCCTTGATCCGTTGTGATGTAACTCAACTCTGCTTTGTCTCATGTGAGATATGACCTGTGAGTACACAATGTAGGTGAGTGGTTATCTTGGCTATTTTGTTGATTTGGCCAATGTAGAGGTCATGAGTTCGATCCTGGTCCCATGCACAAAAGTTTTTCTATGGAATCTTCCAAGAAAGAAAGTCTGTAGCTTCTTGGACGCTACATGATAGGTCTGTCACCTTGACACTAGGATGCTTATGTGTCAAGCCCACAGTGCGAGTCTATTGGTGATGTGGCTGGTTCAGGCCATTTCCCAGGAATGTGCTTTGGAGTTCTTGGACTGGAAAGACAACTATAAAAGGACTTGTCTTGCATGATGATCAATCAATCCTTGCTTGATGCTCTTTTGTGTATTGACGACTTGATCTCTTCTTGAGATGTAACCCTAAGGCGTTAGTACTCTTGAAGGTGAAGTGTATGTCTGATTATGTTTGGGATGCATGACACATGTCAACAAAAGAAAAAGGCCTAAAAACCTTTGTGAGATTTTCAGTTTTGCGGCTTCTCTTCCAGAGGTGTTAGCTCTGTAGCTAACAATTCCTTGGTGCAGCAACATTTGTGGCGTCCACCACTACTATCCGAGTCTGCACCGGTTGCCCTCCGGCCACAATAACAACATCAACACCATAGTTACAGCAATAACAGTAGTATTCTCTGCTAGTGTACACGCCCGCTTCGACCGTGCTACGACCATTGCAGCGGCATTCCTCGCAGCCGCCCACTCAACCGTTGGTACGACAACACTGGCGGCTTTTACCACTGTGGCCCAAGTTTGCATCGGTCGTGCTCTGGCCGTAGCAGCAGCATCTACGCCGCTGCCAACGCACATCTTAGCTGTAGTTGCAGGAAACATAGCAGCGTCCTCTGCTACCGTCCACGCATACGACATCCATCCATCCAGCAACGTCTCTTGCCAATGCTTGCACTCAGATCAACCTTGGCTGGTCTCATAGCAACAGTGTCTCCCATTGCTGACCATGCACAAGTTGGCTGTGGTCACGGCCATAGCAGCAACCCTCGCCATCGCTGCCCGTGCACGCGTTAGTAGTGGTTACGACCATTGTAGTATTAGCAGTAGTATGAAAAACATCAGGAGCACACTCCGCCACCATCTCTTTGATTTGTGGCTGTCCAGCAAAGCAGTGAGGAACTTAGCGCGCTGGCGTCTTCTCCAGAGACCGAACCCATTCTGATCTCATCCACATCCGTACAAGAGTGCGAGAGTGTCAATGACGAGATAACATTCTACAAGGAGAGGGTGGAGCGTGAGGCATGATCACAAGTTGGCCGCAGTAGTCCTTGGTATCATCCTTGAAAGAATGATCCTACCGAGCATGACGAGATGGGGGACGCTAGGGCATACGGGACCTACTATCATTCTGGCGCTGACAACTCGCCGATGGCGCAGGACGCGCCAGCCACGGGGCCATCACAAAATCACCGACCTCTTCAATCTTCGGTAAGCCCACCTATTGTCCATAGGTCTCTTTTGTAGTGTCTATGTGATTTCCCTCAAGGAGTAGCACCAACAGCTACAGCAGCAATACCTAGAGCCTCTCTTGCACGCCATGCACCTTCTCTAACTGCATCTACAGCAGATTCAGCTGCATCTCCTTCACTTAACATCCTACTTTTCCTATAGGCTACACTTGTTTCTAGTACTGCTATTGCTTCCAATTTCACTGCCACAGCACGCGTTGCACACGCACCTGCTAGCACTGCTATTGACAAAGCACTTGAGATGTACACTTCAGCAACAGATAATCAGGGTCCTCTAACAACAGCACTCAATGCGTTTTTTAGATTGTAGCTGTAGTAGACATAGTAAACTCAGCAGTAGTATCGGCTGCAACAACAATTTCCAGACACGCCTCCACCAAATAGGCATCATCATTGCCTTCATCATCATCATCAGCGACTCGTCACTTTTAGCTAGTTGTCTCAATAGTTGTTTCTATCTCCAACCTCACAACCGCAACACTAACAGGAATAACTTGCATCATGGTCTCCATGCCTACCACCGTAGTTGTAGCGTCCTCCTCAACAACTTCTTTCCCTCTGTTCTCACTATGCCATCAAGCCTGGTGAGCCTGGGTTTCTCTCTTGCCCCTTCTGTTCTACACCTGCGTTGGCATGCTTGTGCGTCCAGGTCTATTACATGGCAGCAGAGCCTTGACACACCCATCACACCTATCCCACACCCACTGGGACAAGGGAAACTCTACCGAAATTCTCTCGGCAGGGTCACATTGCCAGCATCATGCCAGTTGACGAAGATCAATATGATACTTTCCAATCTGAGCTACAACGCGAGTGCAATGCCTTGCAAGATGCACTCAGTACGCAGTGCGCTACGGAGGAAAAGCTGCATGATAAACAAGCTGATCAAGTGACCTTTGCAGATCACATTACTGACTTGGTTCATGACCGCCATCAACCCACAGTACGTGGTGCTCCCACCTGTAATGTTGCTGGCATTACTGCAGCTTTTTCCACCTCACCCAATTTTGCTTCCACCTCTGCTAGCTCTATCTCTTATGATTCTCTCACACTCGTAAGGGCTTTTGGCACAGTCGCAGCCAAAGAACTAGCATCACCAGCACAACACGTACCTCAATTTAAATTCAACCCACCTCACTTCACTTCCAATCTCACCTTCTACTCCTAGGAGGTTCACTTTAGTGCTTGGGTATAAGACGAGCAGCTCTGGACATACTACCACGAGCCCATATCATCCGCCAATCCTCACTTTGTACCCCTAGACTCTAAATCTGCCCATGAGGGTGCGTACTCTCATACACCTGTTGACCTGGTTGGCGCTCACAAGCTAATCTAGCGTCGAACGACAGTGACTGGGCATGCAGCCCAGAATTTCCCCACTCTCCAATTCAACACGCTCTTTATGAGTGCTGATGAGACTGCCGATGCCTATTGGGATCACAGTCTACACTTGCTAGGTGACCTAGGCAAGGCCATGCCTCGACAGCTGCGTGTTATTTTCTATATTGTCAATGACCTCATCCCCGAGTTGTCTAACATCTTCTAAGAGGTGAAATCCTTCGAGCTTGTGCTCTCAGCCACTGCCCCTGTTCTTGAGGATGCACTGCTAGGCATCAGTGTCTTGTGGGAGGACAGTTTTAAGCGACTCACTGACTTGTCGAGCTTGTTATTGGAACAAGTGCATCCATCGCAAAGCAGTTGCAGCAGCTACCACCACACTTCTCTCCTCACCTGCCTCAGTTGCTACGTCATCCTCCACCACCTTTACCACAAAATCTTTGTCCCTCATGTCTCAGAGGGGTGGTAGGAGTGGAGGTCATGGTAAGGACAAAGGCAAAGGTGGTACCGCAGGCGGCGGTGGACAGGGAGGGCGCGGTTAAGGGCTGGGCTAGAAAAGCATGACATCTTTTTTGTCCTCCTCTAGCACTGTTACATGCTGCAACTATGGCACTACTGGCCATGCTAAACCCAAGTGACCTACACCACCTGACGATGCCCGCCTTGTGTCCGCCATGCGTGTGCACTTGGCCCGCTCCTCTAGTGGTAGTTGTGGTGCTCCTCGCGCCTCCACCTCTATTGGATCCTCCAGCTGTACTTCATCTTCCTCTGTACCTGTTGTTGCCTACAACACCACCGTGGCTTCAGCACTGTTGCCTTATCCCTAAGGATGGTCTCTAGGAATCGGCGGCCCAGCCTACTACGGGCCCCTTTCCGGGTCCTACTCTCCTCCATCTTGGGGCATCGACCGCCTACACTTCTTGACACTCATCTTCAGGCCTCATCATCACCCCTGGCCCACCTGACAATGAGCACCAGCTGGATGCTGCCCTCTGTCATGATGTCGACAAGCGACACCTCCATAATCAGGGAGGCAAGAGTGTGTGTTCGGTTGAGGGGACACTTGCGTTCTCGACAATTTTTGTGGTCCATTGTCGGTTCATGCTCAGGGATGTTCTCTAGTTGATGTCCCATGGGTTGAGCACTACCAGTCATACAGCTTGCCCCGTTGCCTTGCCACCTTTAGCCAACACCTTCTTCCACACTCTACCATTATTTCTGTCAGCCGTGATCCAATATTTGTTTGTATGTTGGATGGCTTTTCTACCCTTGACTCAAGAGCCACACACCACATGACCTCCAGTTGTTCCTTATTCATCTCACTAGGTCTAGTCGGCTCTGTTTGCTTTGTGCGCACTGAATCTGGCCAGCTTGTGCAAGTCCACGGTGTTGGAGTTGTTTGCTTTGTTGGCCTTGGAAGGGAGTTTTTCTTGCGAGACGTGCTGTTTGTGCCCGTTCTTGAGCTGAGTCTTCTTTTTGTTACAAATCTCGATGACCAAGGCATGAACTTCTCCTCTAGCCGCGGCGTTGCATCTGTGCTGCACCACACTGGCCATGTTTTGCTGCGCTATGACCGTTTGTTTTGTGTTCCGTCATTTGATCCTCATCTCGCTAGCACTGCCCTTGTTCATCTTGCACGCTCTCTCTCCCCAGTGCACACATAGCTGCTACACCACCGCCTCTGCCACATTCACACCCCTGCCATTGACAATTTGCTACATGACCAGCCCGCTCATGGTCTTGATGCCTCCACGTTCCCTGCCCCTTTGTCTTCTGAGTGCCTGGACTTTGCTCAGGGCAAAATTTACCACTCTCCATTCTCTACCTGTAAGTCCTGCACATCGTACCCCCTTGATATCTTGCACGCTGAATTCATGGGACCCCTTGCCCATGATGCACAAAGGATGGGTTGGCCGCTATGCCCTCTATCTCATAGATGACTTCTCTTGCATGCGCTAGGTCTTTGCACTCCGTAAAGAAAGGGACGTTTGCTCCACCCTTCAGTCTTGGCTTCCCCAGAATGAGCTAGCCTGTGGTTGTCACTTTCAATTCTTTCATTGTGATTGTGGCAGAGAGTTTATGGGACCCACCGTCCGCTTCTTGTCCTCTTACAGGGTGTGTATGGAGCCATCCAATCCTTACACACTCAACAAAATTACGTCGCTGAACGCTGGAGCCATACACTTGCTGATAGTGTCTATACTCTTCTGAGTGCCTCTTTTCTTATCCCTCTCTTCTCCTTTGAGGCCATGTCGTACATGACCTGGATCTTGAACCGTATTCCACAAGGTCCTCTCCCTCACCACATCACCCCTTTTTAACAGTTGTATAGTTGTCACGTTGACCTCCGTATTGCTCGTGTCTGGGGTTGTGTCGTTACCGTCTGGCTACCTGAGGTCTTTTGGTACAAAAAAACTAGCCCATGCGTACGGTTCTGCACCTTCCTTGGTGTCTTGGCCATGTCAAAGGCTTGGCGCTTCTAGCACGCTGACCGGTCTCGTGTCATTGAGTCCTATGATGCCCTCTTCTTTGAGGATGAATTCCCTCATGACCTATCCAGTGTCTCATCATCCTCCTCCCTCTCTTCGTTCCATCGACTTGGGGAGGGAGAGTCTGTCCCAGCCTCCGGTCTCGGGGAATCACCTTCTTCCTCTATTGGCATTTCTCCTCTTGCTATTCTGTCAGTCTTTGTTCCTCCCACAGGCAGTGAATCTCCATCCTCTCTATCAAACTCATCGACCGTCTCCTCCTCAGAGTCCTCACCTGTCTTTGCGTCCTTTGTGCCCTCAAAGTTGACACCCTCTGGTGCGCACACACAGTCCCTTGTGCACTCCACTCCCAGCTCATCCCCAGAGCCTGTGCTAGAGAAACCTTTTGTGGTTGACACCTCTGACCCACCGCATCAGGTCCCTTCTCTTGGTCATGAGCCTTACACACATGGATGGAGATTTTGTGCTCTTCCCCAGCACTCCTCCTCCCAGGCCTCTCAGCCCTCTCTGCGGTGCTCACGCTGTAGTGCATCATCCTCCACTGCTGGACCCTCTGTCATTCCCCTTAGCACTGATACATTCAACCCCTCCAAGGCCTCCCAGCCCTTTCACCGGGTCACGCACTCTAGCGCGTCATTCTCCACTGCAAGACTCTCTTTCCGACCAACTGGTCTTGATGCACTTGGCCTTGCTCTCAATGTTTTCCACCCTAACTCAGTAGTGGCCTACGCCCTCGTGGCTCATGAGTTTCATAACGCCCTTGAGTCCTCTGATTCTGGTTTTCACCGCATGCCTTGCAACCTCAGGCCTTAGTACCCTCCCTCCTGAGCCTACTACTGCTCTGTAACCGTGTGAGGCAACTGATGCTGACCTCTAGGAAAAGGCCATGCAGGTGAAGTGACTGCCCTTATGGAGAATGATTTCTTTGAGCTTGTGGACCTCCTTGTAGGCCACAAGGCACTCTCTGCTCGCTAGGTCCTATGGTGAAAATGGAAGCCTTATGGCAAAACTTACCAGTACAAGGCTCGCCTCATGGCCAAAGGGTTCTTTCAGATTCCTAGGGTCGACTTTGCCAAGACCTTTGCCCCTGTTGCGTGGTAGACCACTACCCAGAAACTTCTGATCCTTGTCGTCCAGCACGACTAGGAACTCAAACAGATGGACGTCAACAATGCCTTTCTGCATGGTTGACTTGATGAGGAGATCTACATGGTCCAGCCAGCGGGATTCAACAATGGTACCAACAAGGTCTGGCAATTGTGTAAGGCCATGTATGGGCTTAAGAAGTCGCAGCATTGTTGGAACATGGAGATCTCCTCCACTTTTGAGAGAGATGGTTACAAGTAAAAACTGTGGATTCTCTACTCTTCTTGAGTGTCCCCTCAAAGCCATTTGTGGCCATTCTTGTCTACATCGACAATCTGCTCACTACCTCCCTCAGTCCCGTAATTATCTAGTTCGTGAAAACCATGCTACAGTGCACATACAAGATAAAGGACCTGGGTCCGGCACGAGTATTCCTCGACATGGAACTTGAGCATGATCGCCAGCGACACACCTTGCACGTTCACCTGGCTGCATACATCCGTAAACTAGGAGAGCGGTTTGCCTCCCTGTAGGTTGATACCCCTACTACGTCCGCACCAATGACTCTAGCAGGACAACACCTGCAAAATTCCCTTGATGCTGCACAACTGGGAGAGACTTTTGATGTCACCCAATACCTCACTATGGTTGGCTCTCTCATGTACCTTGCGGCCACCACCCGAGCAGACGTGGCATTTCGGTCAACTTCTTGGCCCAGTTCTTCCAACAACCTCGCCGGAAACACCTTGAGACGGCATTGCGTGTTTCCCCTTACGTACTGTCCACAACGTGTGTGGGGCTGTGCTATGGTGCTCAACCCTCTGTGGTCACTGATAGATACACACACAGTAATTAGACACACGACACTGATGCTCGTGGCCACACCAGTTATATCTTTCTTCTTGGTGGGACTGTCATCTCTTGGAAGAGCGGTCAAGAGGGATGTGTTTCCTTGAATTCTAGTGATGTAGAGTACGTGGCACTTGGTCCATGTACGTGTGAAAGTGGTCTGCTATCTCACCTACTGCAACAGTTGTGTGTTCCCATCCACAGTATCCCCCTACATTGCGAGAAACAAAGAAAAAAGGCACGATGGCATGCATCACTCCCGTACCAAGCACATCAACATTGAGCATCATTTTTTATGCAAGCGCATTGCTGCTGGAGAAGTTCAGGTTATCTAGGTCGGCACTCATGAGCAACGTGTAGAATTCCTCACCAAAGCTCTTAGCAGTGGTATTTTCAAAGCGGTTGCGCATGACTTTGGTCTGCTATGCTCGCGTGATGCCCCTGATTGATGTGAGTCTCATGAGTCGTGTCGTTTCTTGACTTGTCTCTGTTCTTATGTGTGTATGGACTGGTCGTCTGTGGGTCATGGGGGAGTGTTGGCTATGGGTGCAACACACGCAAGTGACCTCTTGACTCTGCTCACACACACCATCACTGCAGATGATTGGTCTAGGTTGAAGCTCTTGGGTGCAACACTGTGACGCATCATGGAGCACATGGTGGTGGCTGCACCATCAAGCAGTCAAATGGTGGCCACAGTCCCAACATCAGATTTGTAGAGTGCTGGATTGCATTGATGTTTTATACTTCCGCATTCTAACATAGGGTACACATTCATAGGCTTGCATGCACAACATATGCTTGTGGTCAATGTGGTTTGAGTTTCTCTCATTTGCATTTTTTTAGCTTAGTGAGCCAGGTTGCTGATCCCTTGGGACCACGCATCCGGTTTGTACCAGCGTGTGAGAAACAAACCGCAGCTCATTCTCTCCAGGGTTGGGTTCAATCCCTTGGTGGCGTCCAGTTTCCACATCAAGAACATCTTGCGGGTGGCCCGGTCGACTAGCACTTCTCACTTTGCTCGCTCCTCACTCAACCACTTTTGTTCTTTGTAGTGGTCCAACCTGAGAGTGAGCTTGTCCCAATTCATGGCGTCGCATCGCTCCTTCCACTTGCTCGCTTGCTTGTCACAGCTCCCTAAGAAACCTACATGCCAAGATAAAAAGGCAAATCAAGTATTCTTTGCGTTCAAGTGATATGTCTTCTAACGCAGCTCCCACCACCAAAGGCGCTAAAGTTGAACCGGGTACATTTAGGCCCATGTTAGCACAAGAAAGCACAAGAGCTCTGGTGGTGAGCGAGAGAATGGCAACGCCAAAATTTGGCTAAGTCTGAAATTCACAGACCAATAAACAAGGAAATAAACAAGTACAATGAGCCCTACAGAGAGCTTATGTACTGGGGACTGACGGCTCGTCCACCAGGCCCCGTCATCCTCATCGCACAAAAAGCCACCTACGGGAAATACACGTGTCACAGAAAATGAAATCACATACAGGAGGTCTTCCGAGACACCCGAATAGTCAACTGTGTGCCCAAGTCTCGGCCGTCAAGAAAATATCCAATGAATCCTTATCACATCCAGATCCTACGGTGACACACTAGCGTCACCGACTAGCCAAGCTAGGCAAGTTTAGTCTCCCGAGATGCTAGAACATGTAACCGGGCGTCTGAGTCTCAGCCACATGCAAACGATACATTTCTACACAAAGGTCAACAAAGGCTCGATCAATCTATGCTGGGTCTCCTGATGAACCGGTACAAACAACAGTGTACCCGGGTCTTGACCAGAGAGAGAGAGAGAGAGAGAGAGAGAGAGAGAGAGAGAGAGAGAGAGAGAGAGAGAGAGAGAGAGAGAGAGAGAGAGAGAGAGAGAGTGCACAACCTGTCAGAGACAATATGTGGTAAATATCTATGGGGCATCCCGGAGCACTGGCACAAACCACCAAGTGTCGGGGACTCGACCACCGAGATAAATCGATCAAACATGCATGGGTGAAATAGACGGCTAAAATGCACCATACGTGTCAAAGAATGATGAATGTAGCTGTTGGAGAACAATCAGCAGAAAGTAGGAAGCTGTAGCTACACAAGAATATGACAATTTGACAACTCAAAGCCCATGCACCAACACTCCCCTTGGGCTGCAAGAGCTGTTAACTAGGTACCAGCTAGTAAGATAAATACACTCCCCCTCAATGAGAGAATCACAGGAACATTAACCTAAACACCGCTGTGCCCAGATAATTGTCCTCCCCCTGCATGTATGAGGCTACAAAACTGTTGCCTGTAGGGAACAGTACATCCCCCTCTGGCTTAAACAATCCTAGGAAGAGCAATCAAGCAACAGTTACTCCTAAGAGTGACTGTAGATTTTAAAGCGTTGTCAAGGAAAGGAGGATGAAGCTAACATAGGTACCATGTGCACAACTCACTCATGCGTTGTCTAACACCTGTGACTCACCAACTCAAGAGTGGTATGAGAAGAGTATGTCAGCTTCACCTCACAAACACGGAGGCTGCCAGAGATCCTAGCTGGCAGGGTCTAGGATATCATTATCATTTGACTCAGAGGGTGCAGGAGTGAAGAAGCTGCTGCCAAATACACCATTGCCAAGAGAGGAGAGAGAAGCTGAATCCCTCACATTTGATAGCTGATAGAGGTTCCAATCAATAGATCTCGGAGCTGTGTATGCCGGGAACATGGTGTTGGAAGCTCCTGGATTCGAGGGTGAAGACGGAGCTGGATCTGTGTGTGTGGAGTGTACTCCTGCAGTTTTTACATCAATTGCACACTCTAATATGTGAAGGTACTTTCATAATACAACCAATTCACCCTGGAGATGAGAGGCACGCTCAGGTATCTCGGCATGATCCTCCTGAGTGACTGTGCAAATCTCAAACTCAAAATCTTTGAGGACCACTAACACCTCACCGTAAGTGGTAGATAGAGAGTCTACCGCTCGGTGTAGTACCTCCATCTCATCTCTGCTTCCCAAAAATGAGTGAATTTAGGTGCTGTGTGCCGTGAAGAGGCACCACTTTACACAACCTTGGACTGAGAAAGATTATCGACTAGGGAACCTGGAGAGGTGTCAAGCTATGAGACAGGAGATTTATTGGGCTGAGGAGAAGAGACAAATGGTGCAGATGCAAAGGAAAAGGATGAAGGTGAGCCGAATGAATTCTCCAATCTTTCTAGGATGTCATCACCACTCACTGCCTCAAGATCCCCATCCTGTGAGGCACTGTTTGAGGGTGCGGTGGAGCTGGACTACGAAACATCTTTGCTCTGTCCACTACATCCCTCAGCGAGCATCTCAGCCAACATGCTCTGTAGTGCACGCAACCTCTCCTCTGCATCCCCTTGCTCACAATCTCTAGCCCTAAGTATGTCGTCTCTTCTCACCATGTCTCCAATGAAGAGGTACTCATGTATAACCTGTGGTGTGGAGGTATTGTTGGACAATGCCTCATGGAGAGCAGTGATATGTGTCTCCTGCTCACCAATGAGGGAGCAGATATCATCCTCTTCTTCTCGACATTTCAAACAAGGATGAATAGGTGCTGATGGTGCCAATTTGGCCGATGCTGCTGATGGTATAGATGGTGTCGATGACGTCAATACAGATGACACAAGTGGTGTAGCTGGTACCACTAATGCAGCTGATGCTACCGATACAGCAGATGTAGCTGATGTTGCCGATGGTATAGATGATGTCAATGTTACAGATACAGCTGATGCAACTTGTACTCAAGATGGTGATTCTCTAAAATATGTAGGTAATGTCGTTGATGCAACTGATGCTACTTAAGATGATGATGCTGGAGATGTAGTAAGAGATGTAGTTTGTGTAGCTAATGTAGCTAGCAGAGCTGATATAGAAGATGAAGGCACTGTATAGGCACCTAATGTAGCTGATGCTGTGGACACTAAGGATGTAGTAGCTGAAGCCGTCAGACGCGTTGCTGCAGTACCTCATGCTAACAAAGGTGTCCATGCAGCTAGTGGAGTCAATGTAGCAGATGGATCTGACACAAAATGTGAGTTTGGGAGTCCAAATGAAAGTAGAACTGAAACTATGGATGCTGCAGATAATGTTGATGCTACCGATACCTCTGAAGCAGTAGACGGGGCAACTGTTATACTTTATGCATTTGTCATAGTTGAGGCAGCTGGTGCTATAAAAAAAGAACGTACTGCAAATGAGACCAATGTTGATGGTGTAGATGAAGATGTGGATACTACAGATGATGCTTATGTCAATGTTATCGGAGCAGAAGATGGATCAGGTGATGTATCTTGTGCAGCTGTCATAACTGATGTAGCCGGTGCTGTAAACAGAGCAGGTACTGCAGATGAGACCGATGCCAATGGTGCAGATGAAGCTGTAGATGCTGGAGATGATGCTGATGCGCTATCACAGATGATGCAGATGGTTTTGTAAACACAATAGGTGTTGCACATGAGACCGATGCTGATAGTGTAGATGAAGTTGTAGATTCTGCAGATGATGTTGATGCTGTCGATGTTTCTGAAACAACAAACGGAGCAAGAACAAATGTAGCTAGTACACCTGTCACAACTGATGTAGCTGGTGTTGTAAACAAAGCAGGTGCTATAAGTGAGACCGATGCTGATGGTGCAGATCAAGCTGTGGATGTTGTAGATGATGTTGATGCTTCCAACATTGTAGGAGCACTAGATGGAGCAGCTGCTGTAGCTAGTGCAGATGTCACAGCTGATATAGCTGAAACTATAGATGATGCAGAAATCATGGATGAGGCTGATGATGCCACTGCAAATGGGGCTGCTACAACTGATACAATACTATGCACTCCTGCTGCATCCTCGGTTCTCACTGTCACACTCAATGTCAAAGTGGAGAGATGCATACACCCCCCCTCGGACGGTGTCCGGATAGAAGCTGATGGAGATGAAGGCGTGCCAGAGACGGGAAAAACGTGATGTGCTGGGTGTTGACGATGTCGACGAGCATGAGGCTGACTATGAGAGGTCATTAAATGTGGCTCAACTGTTGGGGGCATGATGCCAGTGGAGAGAAGGATGGAGAGAATGACTTCAGACTGAGATGAAAGGGCTGGTGTAACTGGA
The DNA here is from genome assembly GCA_023375785.1 of Penium margaritaceum. NCBI lineage: Eukaryota > Viridiplantae > Streptophyta > Zygnematophyceae > Desmidiales > Peniaceae > Penium > Penium margaritaceum. Next base: position 100,587 of record SZWC01001552.1, read on the forward strand.
GAAGGTCCATCAGAGGAAGATGGAGAGGATAAAGGAGATGAAGATGACGATGGACAGGAACAATCGATCTGGTCGGAAAAAAAATGGTCAGTGAGCTGCTACACCAGCTGTCTCAGACTCTGGAGCTTGGCGTATACGATCGCCGGAGTACCGGTGAGGGGAACGAGTGAATCTGGTAGATCAGCCTGTGATGCACGGGACTGAGGCCAAGGTGGATGCCACTCATTGAAGACACTGGCGCCAGCCACGTCGTCTATCTCCACAGAAGTGGTAGGGAAAATCACAGAGAGCTGGCTCCTGCTATGGCGGGAGATGACCCATCCTCTGGGAGTCATGCGAGTAAGGATGGATAATGTCGTGTCCCGGCAGTGTAGAGACCAACCATGGGAGCGGCTGGAGAGGTACATCACGAGAAGGTGGAGCTTGAGGCCACATTACAACCCCTGAAGGCGGCTGCTGATGAGGATGAGCATGAAGAATGATGTCTCACGATGGTGACGAGAAGGACCATGGTGAAATCTGGCCAAAGGATGGAGGTGGTCCAATAAAAACGCTGCTAGGCGGATTACACGGATAGGCGGGAAGAGCGCAAGCTCCGGTTGGAGTAGAAGCCGGCCACAAAGGAGGCTGGTCAGTATACCCATGAAAGGGTGATGCCGGAGGTCACGTCAGTGCACCGCTAGGATGGTGACACGTCGAGGTTAATGGAATGCTCTCTCCTGGTGGTGTAGAAACTGACCATAGGTGGCTGTCCAGCAAGACCAGGAGGTGGTGGTGCCGACAGTAAGATCATAGTTTCCTGAAACAACTGGTGATGAGAGTGAGCATGGGCGAAGATGCCTCCCGGCGGTGTAGAAACTGACCATGGGAGCACATGGCCGGGGAGACCACGTGGAGGTGGTCCCAGCCACGACTTCAGCATATGAGAGGATCGCAGATGAAGAGGGTGAGAGTGCTGAAAATTGTCACTAGGCAGTGTCGAAATTGCCTGTGTGAAGTAAGGGCCAAGAGGTGGACCTGGTCATGGCCACATCGTGCCTAGAGAGGATGATGAGAGGTGATGAGGGGCTGTCACTGTCCCTAGGTGATGTGAAGACCAATGACAAGAGCACGGAATCGGTTGAACTAAAAAGGGAAAAATATATTGTAATGCGTGCTAGATGCGCCTAAGTTAAAAGTGGATGAGAAGAAAAGAAACAAAAATGATATGGAGGATCCCCCTTTTGTTTTTTTCTTTTTGAAGGGAAAGAAAAAATTATTTTTCTTTTTACCAAAAAAGTAAAAAAAATTACCCCCTAGGTAATCGGGTGCTCAGTATTTCTCAATTGCCCATTTTGCCTAGATGCCTGTATTTTTTTGTTCTCGTGTGGTGTGGTTGGCTCAGGTCCGGGTTCTGGATGTAGAAGGGCCACCACCCATGGTTGCGTGGATGATTTTGCACCCCCAAATCCCATTGGGTTATGCCCTGATTTCTAAGGAGCATCAACGTATTGTCTCCGTCTCATTTTTTCATACTCCACGGGCCTTGGTAGCGCTCGTGTGTTGATAGCCAGACCGTCTTTGTAGGCAGCCGATCCACAGAGCCTCTGGGAGGCTAGGGTTGCCTTGGACGGTGTCCAGTGGGAAGTTGCTTGCAAGGAACAGTTGGTCACTATCGACGAGCATGCTGTGTAAAAGCTGGTCGACTTGCCCCCAGGCCGTAAAGCCATTGGAGCCAAGTGGTTTTTCCGTCACAGGTGGAAGCCAGACGACACACTAGAAAACTACAAAGCACGGCTAACCGCCAAAGGCTTTGCACAGGTACCAGGAGTGGACTTCGGCCATGTTTTTGCACCGGTTGGCCATTTAACCATCAGTTGCGTGCTCTCTAGTACGGTCGCACAGCATGAGTGGGAGCTCCACCTGATGGACATGAGCATTGGTTTCTTCCATGGCACTCTCAATTGGGGGTTCTACTCGGTCCAACTCCCAGGTTTTGAGGATGGCCCTGGACGTGTTTGGCGATCACGAAGGCCGTCTATGGCCATAAAACGTTTCCAAGGTGTTGGGACATAGAGACCACACCCTCTTGAAGGGTGGCTTGAAGTGTAACGCCACATATCCAGCTCTCTTGACCCCAGTGGGCACCACCCGTGTCATCATGCTCATTTACGTGAATGATCTGCTCATCGTGCCCCCTGATCTCGCCTCTATCCAGCGAGTGAAGGATCTGCTACAGTCCTCATACAAGATGAAAGATTTTGGACCTGCACATGTGTTTTGGGCATGGAGATCGAGTGCGAACGTGTCCATTGGATTCTCCGTGTGCATCGGGCAACCTACGTGCAGACGCAGGCTGAGCGCTTTACGGACCTCCTACTCACCGTACCTAGTACATCCATTCACATAACCCCAGATAGAAAAATCAAACACAAATGATTATGATGTTCTTACACTGGGTGTGAGTGTGGACATGACCACCATTCTTTGTGTCATTGGATCACACATGTTCCTTGCCACTACCACACAACCGGACATTGTCTTTTTCGTGAACTTCCTAGCATTGTTCTTTTAGTCATCGCATGAGCTACACTTAGAGCAGTGATTCGTGTGGTGTAATATGTCATCTCCATCCCACGTCGTGGATTGATGTTTGGCCACCAGCTGTCTGTAGTCGCCAAAGGCTACACAGATAGTGACTGGGCTAGGAGAACAAATGGCAAGTGCCGAATCAGATGGATCTTCCTTCTTGGTGGCACAGCTGTCTTGTGGCATAGTGGCAAGCACGGGTGCATTTCACATATTATTACTCAGGCAGAGTACGTGGTATTGGACGCTAGTGCATATGAGGGTGTATAGCTACATCGTATCCTGTGCGACTTTCGTCAACCTGCATTGTCCATCACACTGAATTGTGACAATGAGAGTGCCCTTGTCACTAAAGACAACGATGTCATTCATCACACGCACAGAAAACACATCAATGTGGGGTATCACTACATGAGCACTTTGTTGCATAAGGGTAGCATCCAGATTGTATGGTTCGGGACCGTGCAACAGCTAACTCACTTATTGACCGAGGCCATCAAGTACACATCACTCAAAAGGCTATTATTTTGATTGGTCTACGTCTGTGAGTGAACTCTCTTGTATCTATGCTCTCCCTTACCCCGTGCTGCCTCATGCATGCCCTCAGTCTTTGTGTGCTCATCCTCACACTTGTATGGACTTGCTGGACAATAGGGGCATAAGAGCATGGAGGAGCATGACTTCTAGTATGCACTGTCACTGGATGACCTCTGCACATGTATGTACACTGGTGCCCACGGGTCATGGGGGAGTGTTGTGATTTGCTTGTGTACAAACTCACTGATTTGTGCTGTGACCTCTTGGCTGGTGTACATGCTCGTGCAGACAACTGACTCAACGGACGTTGAAGGCGACGGGCGTTGAGCGATGGAGGATATGTTACACCATTGTGAGAGGCGTCATTTCCATCTCCTTGTGTGGAGTCTCGCACTTGGTAGCAATGCGTATCTAGCTCCATCGGCAGCAACCACTGTCACTCATGTCATCGATAGTCATAGGCAACTACTCTGAGTAGCATAGATTTTGTCGAGGTTTAGGTAGCCATAACCTTGCTCTATGAATTTTCTAGCTGATTCTGATTACATGACTATCTTTATAGCGTGCATATTGTGGTATGGTTCAATTTTTAAGAAAAATGGAAGACGCTAAGGTTTTGGGCTGTCGGTCCTTTTGTAGGACTCGCCGAGAAAACTCCACAGGCTAGAAAAGAGTGCATTTTCCAGAGGACGAAATAGCCAGGATGGCAGCGTGTCTGAAGGGTTGACCCTGCCTTATCCACAAGCATAATTTTATGTCCCCCATATCCATTACTTTAAAATACAAGTACGCCATATCCACAACACTCATCAGTAAGCTCGCCATGTCCATTATGAAAACAATAACAACGCCATACCAGTATAGCGTACATTTCTTAAAGCCCTAAATATGGTGTTCGTAAAGTGTGAATTACAATGTCGATGTTTATGCAAGGTTAAATGACTCCGTCCAATAGTTCTTTTCTAAATTTATAATATTCATGATATCCCAACAAAAGGCCATCGTGATACATGGGGATTACATTTCGCAAAGTAGAAAACATCCAGACTTCAATGACTTGACATCAGGTTCCATGCTATACATAATACTTTGACACGAAAACTTCCTTAACATTGGCGGTTACCAAGAATGAAGCATTATCCCTCATCGACACTATGGTCGTGGCTGTAGCATCCGCAAGCCTGTCAACCTCATCCATTTTTTTCCTTCCAATGGTGACAATGTCGTCGATTGCGTGACGTTCCATATGATGACGACGTGTCCCATCACTCGCGTGGACGTACGAGGTTGTACATGTCATCGGTTGATATCTGTCGGCCCAGACAATCCCCGCATACAAGTACCACAATGTCTATTTTTTAGGGCATGCACCCGTCATGTCATTGGCCGGCAGAAAGTCCGTCACCTTGGGGTCTCGAGTCTGTCGTTTCTTTTAACCACAGTCATAACAGGGTCCAATGCGCATCATGGTGGTGAGACTTCCACCGTCGTAGGCTTCTTTCCACCATGGAAGACGAAGTTAACGCCTGTGAGCCCAGTGAGCATGGATACCTTGGCTATTTTCTTTCAATTTGGCGTTCAATGTACCCATTTTGGCCAAGATGGCTGCCCAACTGCAATGGGCAGCCTCATGTAGGCGTCAGAAATCCGACGTAAGTGTGCTTTCTCCACCGCGTGGACTGAGATGCCACCAGCTGAACCAGCCAGGTCTCGTGCCCCAAAACCCCATCCACCGAAAGGCTGGTGTATGACGAGCATTTTGAGGATGAGCTGTGTGCGCAAGTGCTCCTGATTTTCCCAGAGAAAGCGAGAGAAGTCCTCAGGCTGTCTCACCCGACCCATGCTGCTAATAAAAAGTGAGTTCCGTCATCTTTCCATGGCCTTCTTGTTAACAAAAGTGTACTCTCAATTTCGACTTCGGTCATGGTATGTTGTGCAATGTCGGGTCAAGCCCCCATGCGCAAGAACGTCGAGCCAGTTTTTCTTGCAAGACTGGTGTTATGGGACGTGGTGGAGACATGTGCAGCCGTGGATGACAACGCAATCACCAACTGCATGACTATTCGGTGGCTTTGCAGTGAGAAGACACGTTTTACAGCACGTTGTGGGTAGTTCAAGGACAAGGGCTGTCCGTGGCTTCTTTGGTACATGTCACCCCTGATGGAGCCTCTGTCGTCGTTACAGAGTTCATGGACGGTCACAAGTGCATCCCTGGTGGTGGCCGTGGTGATCCAGCGAAGAATGTGAAGTGGGTAACATGGCAGATAGATTCCACACTGAAGCGGGACCCCACAGAAGACGTGAAGACCTTGTCGACAGTGGTGCGGAAGGCAACGGGCAAAGCGGTGGACAAGAACACGCTGTACCGAGCCAAGAGCAAGGCGTAGGAAAATCTCCTCAGGCCGAAAGTCCTATTTTGGAGCCTCTTCCCTGTCTACTGCAAGGAGGTAAGACAATATGCCTTCATTTTGCAGTTCTTTAAATGCTATCCCGACATGGTACAATGGTGTTGTTAACACTTTCTTTGTCATGCCTTGTAGCTGAAGCGTGTAGAACAAAACACGAATGCTGTGGCCGAGGCAACAAAGGAGAATGTATTCATCCATGCATTTGTGGCACCTAGAGTCATTGTGTTGGGTTTCCAATAGGCCCACCGGATCCTTCCCATGGATGGCACCCACCTCAAGAATGGTCACAAGCTAGTCCTACTCATCTGCCAGTTATTTTACACCTACGACAACGTCGTCCCGATGGTATGGGTGATGGTGCAGAGGGAGAACGAGGATAGTTGGAGGTAATTCTGTGAGTACTTGGCAATGGCATATCCTACGACGGCCCAACAAGGTATGGTCGTCATTCCAGACCGTGACAAGAGGTTGGTTAACACGGTCGAGCAGAGTTGCCTGGGGTCCATCACACGTATTGCTGCTACCTGCGACAGAACATCAGACAGAAATTTTGCAAGCAATCGGGTTACTGGTTTTGGCACCTGGCCCATGCGCTAACACCTCCTAAGTGGCAAAGGCGTGAGGAACAGCTTTTTTCAATGAACTGTAGAGCAGCAGTTTTCCTACTTGGAGCAGACAGAGTTGGCGGCATCCCGAAAGAGCTGTGGGCCAGACTTTTCAGTCCTCTCGGCCGTGGAGGGCACACTACTTCGAACGCGGTGGATTCCTTGAACGCCCACATTATGGAGTGTAGAAAACTCTTGCCATTCCACTGCTTTGTGTAGTTGTACACTTGGGTGCATCGCTTGCTTGCAGATCGCCGTAAAAGAATCAAATCATGTGAAGGAAAACTTGTGCCCACTCCCGCAAAGCGGCTGCGTAACAATGCCTTCACAAGTCATGACTATAACATGGTGGAGGAAGGACCACACTCGGCCAGCGTGACGGGGCCAAGAAACAGGACAAGCATAGTGAATGTGATGAACCACTCGTGCACGTGCGGGGCGTGTAAGGAGTGGGGCCAACCCAATGCTCATGCATGCGCCTTTGTCATCGGGCGTGGGGAGCAGGGCGAGCCCCTGTGTGACGTTCGACACAAACACATGGCGTACGGGTACACATACAACATTCCCATGCCAAGTGTCAACCCCGTGTCACTGAAAGTCATAGAGGGGGTGCTGTGGCAGCAATCGGACCCTAGAAGGTGTACAGGACATCCCAAGAGCGCCCATAAGGACGTAGAGGACAGGCGTCGGAAGTACTATAATTGTCCACGATGTGGCCAAAACGGTCACACCATAACAAATTATACGAAAAAACCTGTTGTGGCTCCAGCAGCAGAGGCAGCTGCCAACGCTCTCCAACGCCGCCTGCAGCATGTAGAGGAGGCTGTCAGAGCGTAGGCCTATGCTGGGCAGTGGCCTCCAAGCGGGATGCAGGCTGAAAGGGAAGCACCACTTGCAGCTGCTGAGGTGGCTACAGCTGGGACTGGTATGTCCACCGCAACCACTACATTGTCAACAACAACTGAAAATGCTACAGAAAACATTGCCCTGCTTTCGGACGACAGCCCACAAACTCTGGGCACCAGCTTGCTCGTCATTGGTACAGGCTGGAGATCGGCAGATCAGGCACGCAGGGAGAGCACAAGTGCAGCTGCAACCAGAGTTGCAGCTACAGCCTCAACAGTCATAGCAGCCTTGACAGCATCTACGATAAATACCGCATCCGTGATCGACTGCGCTGAGTACGACCCTGAGGCAGCAGGCTATGACTCAGCACAGGAAGAGATCTACGATCCAAAAAGGCACATCTTGTCTGATTCAGAGGATGAGGAGTAGGAGGATGAAAACCTCTACTATTTCCCGCACAAGCAGAGGGACTGTGAGGCGCGCAGTGTCCGTGTGTAGCAGCAGGCTTGCATCATGGATGGTTGGGATGAATGCGCAGAGGAGTGGGACCATGGACGGTTGGGATGAATGCGCAGAGGAGTGGGACGACAACCCCGAGGTTTATTGATATGTAAGATTGATTTCATGTTTTCCATTCCTGGTTTTCATAGTCTGAGTCACATATCATTGCTCAGTGCTAAAGAAAAGTGTAACCCTTTGTTCTGTGTTGTGCAGGTCATGCACGACAGTAGCAAGCATCAACTAGTGTTGCCAGCTGCAAAGTGTATCACCGGCAACCACATGTGGGACCAGCAGGCTCAGTTGAGACCGCAAGAGACGTCAGAGTCCAGGAGACATCTGAGTTCCCAAGAGCTGTTGTTTCCATGGGCAGGCATTGCTGTGTGGAGCAACCTGTTGTTTGAGGACCAGCAGGCTTAGGGAGGGTCACATTGCATGTGGCAAGATTATACACTGACTTTGTTGTGATGGAGTACAATTTGTTACCAAAAGTGTCTTAAACAAACACCGTCTAAGAGCACAGATTGGTCTTTGATGATGAAACTCTCTGCAAAAATGCCATCACATATCCAGAACAAATGTTCCACTGAGTGTTTGATTTACATTTTTGGTGGTACCATGTTGTGGAATAAAGGGGTGTACTGAACGGGTCGTTCATTCTCTTGCATTGTTCGTTTGTATCCATCACAACTTACAATCTGCAACACTTGGTTCCACATGTGGCAAGTGCCATGAAGTGTGTGGCATTCTTCATGGCTGGTGCTGGTGTGTCATACGTCCTCATGACTTCCAAGGACTGGGCCCCGAGGCCAGTTCATAATGTCAAGATGTACATGTATCCATGTTCTCGTGGGCCCTGCCCCAAAGATGATAGTCCGTGTGACAAAAACTGAAGAAGACATCTTCTACTACATGGAAGGCTGCAACTCTGAGGACTATCGGTCTACCTTGTCCGCATCATAGCCAGAAGACAATGATGAGTATCTCAAATGCTACCCAGACAACTGTTGTGTCATTGGCAACTTGTGTGCACCCTGTGAGATCATGTCTAGGGTTAAGTCTTTGCCGCCATGAGTCGAGTGTTGGTTGGTCAGCGGATACCCAGATCCCTTCAGCCCAAGCATTACACACAGAGTACACATGTGATAGGAGCCACGTTGACTTTTTGGCAAAATTTGTTCCTAAAGTGCTATCCATTATTCACGCTCTACACATTCCAATGCAACACCGCGATGGGAATTCGGTTAATTTTTACTAGAAGTTCATAAAAACATGTCCATTTACACCAGGCTACACACGTACTTTGGTCCGATGATGTCAAAATAGCCCCCCAAGTCTTTGGGCTTTTCGTCATAAATTCTGACATTTTAATTTTCGTAAATCCACGGAGATGAAAAGAACAGTTAGTGAACAATTGAACATAAGCATGTCATAACACATTTCAACAATGTTCATCTGTCCTGAGAATTACAACCTGTGAGGTGGACCACTAATTAAGAACAAAACAATTACTGTGATGAAAAATTAGCAATGGATGTCACAACCTTGCAAGAACCGTAATGAATTCATCCACTAACGGCTCTGCAGACTTCCATGTCCGGACAATGGTCAGGCCGGGGTGAAGGCAACCGGTGTCTGGTCACCCAACACATCACTTCTGTGGTTGGGATTTTGCCATTATTCGACAACCGAGGATATGGTGCATGTCTCGGTCCCACTCCTGCTTAATGAGCCTCCACTGATGCCTTGCCTCGCTCAGTTCAGGCCACGCAACGTCAACAGCCCACCCATCATATGTAGGCACACTTGTAGTGGTCTGTCCCCAAGACATTGTTCCAGTGTGAGATGCCGATGTGGAAGTACAACCTCTATAACAACAACCGAACAACAAAAATAATTGAATACAACGTGTACGAAAGTATGATCGCAGTTGAAGGTGTCATGTCATGCAGGTTTGCAACACTCGTAACGTAATAAGTTGTTGACACTGACAACGGATGTAAGCGTCCAAGCGGCGTTTCGCGGTATACACGTGGGCGTTTGAGGGGAACCTCTTGGTGGAAGTACAACCTCTATAACAACCGAACAAATGTTTTTTTGAAAACAATGTGTACGAAAGTATGATCCCAGTTGAAAGTGTCATTTCATGCAGGTTTGCAACACTCGTAACGTAATACGTTGTTGGCACTGACAACGGATGTAAGCGTCCAAGTGACGTTTCACGGTATACACGTGGGCGTTCGAGGGGAACCTCTTGACGTTTCACGGTATACACGTGGGCGTTCGAGGGGAACCTCTCGACGTTTCGCGGTATACACATAAAGTCCAAACCCTTTCCAAAAGGACGTGGTTATTTCTCCGTTGTGCTATAGTGTCAAAGGTCCGTGGCATCCATGCTTTTGGGTTTGTCCGTTTGCAGATGATATCGCCAGATTGCTTGTCCTCCACTTGTTAGGTGGAATTGGCATCTATCGGTAGCCCACCGCAATTCGGGTGATGACGGACGGAACCGTTCACCAGAAGTGCTTTCCACCGTGGAGGCTGGTGTGCATATATCGTTCTTTTATTGAAAGCATGTGGAAATTTTGTTGTAATAGTGCAATTGGTGGACATGGCGCCCTTATTTCATGAGCCACTGGTATGGCAGACATAAAGTTTGTGACAGGTGGATATGGGGTGATGAAAGAACGGTCTGTGGATATGGGGGATCTGTCGAGAATTCTATAGACACATGGTCACACCCCCATTTTTTTTTTTGAGTAACAAGGCTCACAGAGGTGACGGCTTAGGTTAGTGCTGGAGGGGTCTCTCACAAACCTCATTGTTGCTGTCAACTCAGTCATTTCTCAATTCCAACTGCAGTTTTCGTGCTAATCTTCGAGTGCAAGCCTTCCCTCTCACAGCTGAGCAGACATTGCTGCTCAGACAGAGCATGCCACACACTTCAGTCTAAGTGTGTGAGGTGGCATAAAATAGTCTTGCCCTGACTAGCCCAACATCATTCATAACAGCCAGGCTCAATAAACTGCATCTCTAGGCTAAAATAGTGTTGCGTTCGGATGCCCGTGCATATAGATAAGACCAAAACATTAGTTTTGAGTCATTTCCAGGGCAAACTAACATTTTCCCATTTGCCCAATGAGATTGGTAAGAAGCTTCCTACCACGCTTGCCACTGACTAGGCATCAGCGCTCAGTCAGCCCGCGGCGTCAACACAGGTCGGACGCGAAACGGCAAGAATTTGGCTAGGCGACATAAACGGAGTGTCAAATGTGCTTCCATAAATAAAACACATGTAGAGAGAGACAACAAAAAGCCACGGCCATCTAAATAGCTGTCAGGCCTGGTGTGCAGCCAATGTAGTCAGGGGTGCATTTGGATGTGCACCAGGCGCAACTCACGCAGAACTATGCAAACTGCCAGAACGGCCCAGCCAAGGCTAAAACATTCGCCCGGTCATAACTTCCTGCTCAGACGCGTCATTTGAACCAGAGCAACCAGCACGACGAGCTGGACATGTCCGTAACATGCAAGGTGGGTCTCCTCCTGACCCCGGAACATGTCTCCGGCTGCCCGGGTCTCAAGCGACGAGCAAGGTACATAACTAAGTACTGAGCAACACGTTACGAGCTCCCGACACACACACACACACACACACACACACACACACACACACACACACACGTACGCGTGCACACACACACTGGTTCAAGGCTATGGGTCTCCACGTCACATCGGCACGACCCACCAGGTGTGTGGGTCTTGATCAAAGCCACCTCAGGTCTGCTCGTGACCCCAAAACATGTCTCCGGGTGCCCGGGTTTTGGCCACCAAGAAAACTATACCAGCTACACACCCACAAACCTGGATGCCGGAACGTAGCAAGCGCATCACACCAGCAATGTCAAAAGTGATAATGCAGTCTCAGAATCTCTAGAAGACCTATGGTGCCACAATCATTGTGTGGAGCAGTGTCGGCTCAAAGCCCACACAACAACACTTCCTCTGGGCCATAGAGCCCGATAGTGCGACACCTGTAGCATGACACACAGAGACCTTCATAACAAGTACATGGTGGTATCAAGGTGCTAGGTCTCCTTGTCACACCGGCAGCACCCACCAGGTATGCGGGTCTTGACCATAACCTCGACCCATGTCAACCAAAAATTAGTAGTGCCTCTATGTGCTGTGCACAGTGAGGCGTCGGGCAAAAGCACACACGCCAACACTCCCCATGTGTGGCAGAGCCCAACAACAGAAGCAAAGCTGATAGCTGTGCACAACATACCCCATGAGGAGAGAGCACGTCTCCCCCATGGCCACATACACCTGCATAGAAACAACAAGGGTGAGAACGATGCTGATGGGATGTGCGCGCGCGTAGCCTCATCCCTAGCGTCATTGACGCTGTCGTCTTCCGTCGCTATCGTAGTCGTTACTATTGTCGTCACCTACTATTGTGACTGGTGCAGCGCTGAGGGCCTCCTCCAACTACATCGCCAGCTGTATGCCTGCCAACTGTTGAGCTGCACATCGCAACGCGAACTCTGGAGTGTCAAGACGTGTGTACAGCTCTTCGAGCTCTGCTGCGGCTGCCGGCCATCTGGCTGCATCTGCAACTTGCAAGCGGTCAGTCGCGCAACAAACCTGACGGTGGACCTTGATCGCATGCGCGTTGGCATGAGCTACGGCCTCCTGTAACCTTGCCGCCTCGTCGCGCAGATCAGCCATCGAATCATCTGTCTCCCGGCCGCCAGCTGCTGGCAGGGCGTTGACACTAGACAACGTGTCACATCTGCAATGTCTGCATCTGCAGGAGGTGCTACTACAGAGGCACGAGATGCTGCTGACACGCCTATCACTCATCCCTTGACTTTTGGCTAGACATCGACATCTATCAATGAATCTGCCTCTATGGCATCGTCGCCTTCATCGGGAGTCCGTACAACATCCTGCGGTACCCCCCAACCCCCGGTGTGCAGCCAATCGTGGACCTACTACTAAATGTCTGCCCGTCTCCAACGTGCATCCTTTAGAGACCACTCATCTGCCTCGAGGCGCGTGTGGACATCCTCCACGCACTCCTTGGCAGCCTGTCTGCTGGAACATCCTTAGTGTAACAACGGATGTTGGCCTTCTGGAGCTGGGCAATGAGACCCTGCACGTGCGCCTGCGCTCGAGCCACGACTCCCTCCTGCTCTTTTATCGTGAAGCGCAAGCGCTCGGGTACGGGAACTGCAGCTCGGACATCTGTAGCTGTGTCGTTGGCTAGAACCGCCACGGTGTCAGCGATGCCGGTCAGGGCAGCCATGAGGTGGAGTTCCGCGGCTCGCTCTACATCCTCCACCGTAGCTGTATCTGTAGGGGTGACTGTTGCATGCTCATTAGATGCCGCAGACACAACCGGCACCCGGCTGTCAGTACTTTTGACCACGGTAACTGCTGCTCCTACACGGGCCGACGTTGCTAAAGCATCCACTGATGTTGCCTCCTCCACCTGTCGGTCGTAAGTCCGACCGCCTCGACATTGCACTGTGCAATGTCCACTCAGTAGCCTCGAGGCACGTGTACACATCCTCGACGTCTAATGCTCCTACCGAACGACCCGCGGCATCTGCGGTACTCCAATACGTGCTAGCTGCACGCAACTCAAGCGTGGTGGCACGTGCCTGTCCGCACGTGCCACCACATCCTCCTAGTCGCAAAGCGCAGAGTGTATACGCTCGAGCATAGAGGTCGTCTCTGCTATTGGCGTATTAGCTGCTCGAACTACACCTCCATAGACAGCTATGGTAGTGTCGTCAACTGCACATGATTGGGTGGCCATCTCGACCTCACCTGCCTCTCCCGATGATCCCTCGGCATCTATACCTGCAATGGATGTTGCTACAGTAGTGTCTACCCTTACGGAGGTCGTACAGACTGCTTTAAGGGTGATAGCTATCATGATCTCTGTACCAGCGAGGGCATTCACTGCCGGCGTCCCGACTGTCGCAACAGCTACTACTGCTGCTGCTACTGTGACATCGTTAGTGGCTGCCAACATGCCCACGGCCTGGGCATCTACTCCAAGGGCGTCAACTATCATTGCCACTACTGCTACTACCTCGTCTGTGGTTACTGCCATACCTGCCACATCATTCATTGCCACTGCAACGTCAATTGCAGTCTCCATCCCCATCTCCATCGCTATGTTAGCCTCTAACTCTGCGTTGGACCACTCGTCTACCTGCGACTCTGCGTCAGACCAATCCTCGGATGACTCGTCCTCACTGAGAGTATCCCGCCGTGCAACACCGTCCGTCGCACCCCTCCTGTACTCTCCGGTGGTCGTCGGCGGACACTCCATTCCCCCCTCGACCGACACACCGGCAGAAGCTACGAAGGGGTGTTGCACCAACCCTACGACCAGGGACAAGAGAGTCAGCTCCGTGGCAACGTCTGCCACTGCTGCTGCTGTCGATGCCTCCTGGACACGTCTAGCCAAACGTACCATCCGCTACCTCGCGTGCTGAATGCAAGCATAATGAGCGCGAGCTGAAGGGACTACCACAGAAGCGGAGGGGTTAGAGGTCAAGATGACTCCAACTGACTCCAGGGCAAAGCGAAGGGCGTCAGATGTGGAGCTAAGGTCGGGAGGTGTGACAACGTCAGGTGACGACACTGACGGAGGTGAGGATGGCGAGAAGGAAGATGGGATTTCTACATTGGCATGGTTGTAACGGTCCCCTCAGAGACCACATGATCTGTGAGTTGTTGCACCATGCGCTTTGGACCACGGAGCTTGGCGTACAATACTGACATAGCTCCACGAAGGGGTGCCACGGTATCGGCTGACGTCTCAGAGTCGGATGGTGAAGAAGAAGGGCGAGATTGTATCTAGGACAGTCGCCATCCGGCAGGACGCTGGCAATACTGGTGCCAACCATGGTGTCGATTGTCATAGTAGTAGCAGGCAAAGCCGTTAGACCCCTGAGGCGTATGCCACGGCTGCAACTGCCACTGTGGACGCGGTGCCTCCCACGTATGTAGTGCCGGTGACAACCACGGCACGGACTGCGCTCCCTCCCACTCTAGTGTGCTCATCTCCGGACCATGGTGTCGGTGAGTGCACAGGGAACTTGCTCCCACTGGCACAAGGTGACAGACGGAGGTGGGTAATCGAAGCATATCCTCTCAGACATACTGCGACGCCATCACGAGGACGGCCACAACCACGCTGGTGGTGCGTTGTTGTACGATTGCTATGCAACTAGTACGCTGCTATCGTACGGCTAACACAACGTGCGACCTCAAGTCTCCTTCGGTGTTGCTGCCACGGTCGCTGTTGCTTACGGCCGCCGTCAACGCCGACGACGGTGGTCCTCGCCACACCTCCTGCGGCTGGTAACTCTTGTTGTGGTGCCGCTGTGGCTGCGGCTGTTGCTTCTGCACCGGTCGCCGTCACCAACCGACGGCCGTGGCCCCCAACCAGCTCTTTGTTGTTGCTGGTGCTGATGTGATTGTCGTCGATCACCAACGACTTTGGCCTCAATCCACCTTTATACAGGTGCAAATGTCACTACTTCTATTGCCCTCCCCCCTCTCCTTTTTTTTTGGTTCATCGAATGCCCGGTGCCAGTTGGGCACTTCTTCCGTGGGTTTTTCTTTAGTGTCCTGGTCGAGGACCCCCCCCCTGTCCTCCTTTTTTCTTCTTTGCTGGCTGGCTTGACCCTCGTGGCGAGCTCGTCGATTGGCGTGCTCGCCGATTGGCGAGCTCGCCCGACGGCGAGCTCGCTTGCAGCGCAAAGTAGCCTCACAGCTTCACGTTACAAGCGAGTGGCAGAGGTGGTAGCTGCCATTGTGGCTGTCTCTGCTATGCGCGTTGTTGTTGCCATTGATGCGCACGTGTGTAGCTACGGCCGCGCGCTGCAATTGCTCGCCGCCGTCGCCGCTTCTGCTGTTGCTGTCGTGCGGTGCTACTGTGGCTGCTGCGAGGCGGTGCTAAGCACTGCTGCTGCACGCTGGTGCTACATGCTGCTATGGTTGTTTCCCTCCGTCGCTCCTACTGCAGCTGCTAGCCGCTGCCGCTGCAATTGTTATTATGGCTACTCGCCTCCACCGTCGCCACTGCAGTAGCTTGACGCAGCCACTACTACTGTTGAGGTTGCTGCCCTCTGCCACTACTGCTGCAGCTGCTAGCCGCCGCCGCCGCTGCTGTTGCGGCTGTTGTTGTGGCTGCTGGCCTCCGCCTATGCTGTTATAGTTGCTTGCCGCTGCCACCGCTACTGTTACTTGCGGCTGCCGCCGCTGTCTCCGCTACCTCCACTACTCCGCTGCAACGTAGTCGTGGTTGGTCCTTCCAGGATCTGCTACTGTTGCTGTGGGTGGCTGTCGTTGTTGCCACTCACTACTGCTACTGTTGCTGTGGGTGGCTGTCGTTTTTGCATCTCTGCTGTACAACACAACGAGCTGTGGCTCGTTTCCTCTGATACCAAAATGAGATTTCTAGGAAGCTTCCTAGTACGCTTGCCACTAACTAGGCGTCAACGCTCAGTCAGCTCGCAGCGTCAACACAGGTCGGACGCGAAACAGCAAGAGTTTGGCTAGGCAACACAAACAGAGTGTCAAATGTGCTTCCATAAATAAAACACATGCACAGAGAGATGCAACAATAAGCCACGACCACCTAAATAGTTGTTAGGCCTAGTGCGCAGCCAGCGCAATCAGAGGCACGTTTGGTTGTGCACCAGGCGCAACTCACACAGAACTACGCAAACTGCCAAAACGGCCCAGCCGAGGCTAAAGCACTCGCCCGACCATAACTTCCTACTGAGACGTTAGAACAACGCGTCGTTTGAATCAAGACGACTAGCACGACGAGCCGGACACGTCTGTAACGTGCAAGGCGGGTCTCCTCGTGACCGTGGAAGATGTCTACGGGTGCCCGGGTTTCAACCAACGAGCAAGGTACATAACTAAGCGCCGAGCAACACGTCACGAGCTTCACACACACACACACACACACACACACACACACACACACACACAGGTTCAAGGCTATGGGTCTCCATGTCACACTGGTACGACCCACCAGGTGCGCGGGTCTCGACCAGAGCTACCTCATGTCTTCTTGTGACCCCGGAACATGTCTCCGGGTGCNGTCTCCTCGTGACCGTGGAAGATGTCTACGGGTGCCCGGGTTTCAACCAACGAGCAAGGTACATAACTAAGCGCCGAGCAACACGTCACGAGCTTCACACACACACACACACACACACACACACACAGGTTCAAGGCTATGGGTCTCCATGTCACACTGGTACGACCCACCAGGTGCGCGGGTCTCGACCAGAGCTACCTCATGTCTTCTTGTGACCCCGGAACATGTCTCCGGGTGCCCGGGTGTTGACCACCGAGAAAACTCTAGCAGCTACACACCCACAAATTTGGATGCCGGAACGTAGCAAGTGCATCACACTAGCAATATCGTGAGTGATGATGTAGTCTCGAAGTCTCTAAAAGACTTGTTGTGCCACAATTGTTGTGTGGAGCGATGTCAGCTCAAAGCCAACACAACATTGCCACTCACCGTACGTTGCTGCAAGTATTTATGATGTGCGCTTGTCAAATTTGTTCTCTCTCCCCGTTACTAAGCTCTCGATGACTTACAGAGTTTGCGCATCTCCTTAGCCCAACCCTTGCCATATTTTGGACTTCCTTGTTGGCTATTGCGCATGCTGACTGGACAAAGTGACCATGTCAACAGCAAGGTTAGGAGGCTTTCTAGCAGTGTTCCATTGGTATCATTCATCGGACAGTGATCACACTCTGTTCATGTTTGTTTCGAACGTAGTGACAAGCACAAGAAAAATTTATCATGCATCAAAACAAACTTCAATAGAGTAAACACATTGTTTGCAATGTAGGCCGGCCTCATTGGCACCGCTCAGCCTCTAAAAAACACAATGCATCTATCAGTTAGTCTGTTTGCAGACAAGGGTGCTCCAACATGCCCCGCCCTTGCTGGAGGGCGCGTGCAG
>SZWC01001552.1:132101-148292 GCA_023375785.1 Penium margaritaceum
CTGTGTGTGTGTGTGTGTGTGTGTGTGTGTGTGTGTGTGTGCTTGAAGAGCCAAAAATTTCCTCTTTAGTTCTCTTTACTCACCATCGCAACCTGTTACTGCATTCTCTTCATAGCCCAGGCTCCTTCCCCCACACACGTAGGGGTGCGACGCGTTGTCCTCTCGCACACGCTCGTACAACTCGAGGCTCGCCACGCGCCGCCACTTGTGGCATTCGGCGCACTGCACCGCGTACACTGTGCGCGGCGTCGCACCGCCAGGCCACGTCGACCGCCCCATCGCCACCGCCTCGTACTGCTGGCTGCCGCTGCCGTCCGGCGTCATGCCACTGATGGCTCTGCCGCTGCCTGGTGGCCGCCCGCCTCTGCCAGGTGTCGCTGTTCCCCCCCTGCCAGGTGTCCCCCCGCCTCTGCCAGGTGTTCCTGCACCCCTGCCAGGTGTCACGCCACCGCCGCCTCTACCAGGTGTCGCTGTTCCCCCCCTGCCAGGTGTCCCCCCGCCTCTGCCAGGTGTTCCTGCACCCCTGCCAGGTGTCACGCCACCGCCGCCTCTACCAGGTGTTCCGCTGCCCCTGCCAGGTGTCGCCCCGGGTGTCCCCTGGCCCCTGCCGCCAACAGTGCTAGGTGTGCTCTGACCGCTGCCATTCCCAGCCCCAGGTGTTGAACCGCCCTTGACGGTCCCTGGTGCTGCTGCTGCTGCTGCTGCGTCGGATGTGGGAGCAGCTCCGCTGCTGGCGGACCCAGGCGTAGCAGCAGGACCAGTCGCAGGAGCAGCAGCAGCAGCAGGAGTTGCTGGCGTAGCGGCTACTGCGGAGGCAACAGACTCTGCTGGTCTCGCGGGTGTACCTGCTGCTTCTGATCGTGCTGCTGCTGCTGCTGCTGCTGCTGCTCCTGCTGTAGGAGGAGTGGCAGTGGGGTCAATGATCTCCCCGGGGCTGGTGATGATGCTTCCGTCGAAGTCGCTCTCCTCCTGCGGTCCTGCTGCTGCTGCCGCCGACGGTGCTCCTACTCGTGCTGCTGCTCCTGCTGCTGCTGTTGCTACTGCTGCTGCTGCTGCTGCTGCTGCTGCTGCTGCTGCTGCTGCTGCTGCTGCTCCTGCTGTAGGAGGAGTGGCAGTGGGGTCAATGATCTCCCCGGGGCTGGTGATGATGCTTCCGTCGAAGTCGCTCTCCTCCTGCGATCCTGCTGCTGCTGCCGCCGACGGTGCTCCTACTCGTGCTGCTGCTCCTGCTGCTGCTGTTGCTACTGCTGCTGCTGCTGCTGCTGCTGCTGCTGGTGTTCCTGGGCCCACAGCTGCTTGTCCTGCCGCTGCATTTTCACCCGCAGCAGGCGCACCTGCCGCTGCAGGCGTTACTGACGCAGGCTCTGCTGCGTTACCGCCTGCCATGGGCTTCTCGCTGCCTCAGCACAAACCAAACAGAACCAAACGTGACGGTGTGAGAATCACCTTCCTCTCGGTGACGCCGGCCGACAGAAAAAGCGGTCGGCAAAACAACGCCGTACCACGTGGGTCTTCAACAGTGTCTCCATTCGCCGTCCCATTCCTCGTTCGTCTCCAATACCCAGCGATTGGGCGAAGAATTTAAAAATACCCCTGTTTAAGAAGAACAAATCTCATGTTACGTGGTTCATAGGAATGAGGTGCGGTACGAAAGACGATTCGGGTGTTTGGGACAAATAGATAACAAGATAAGACGGACTCGATGAACTCGAAGACAAGTGTCGAGCGTGTCAAGCACATACATACAATGTCGAGAATGAGAATGAGGCATAAATCGGGTTTTCGATGTTCGAGTCGAGCGACGCGTGCGAGGTCGCGCCGTGAGTGCCGGGAATAAGAATTTCCATCGAGAATTTGGGGGCCTTAAATAATAACGTGACGCTTCTTTATAGAAGTCGAGTGTCGTCAATAAGTCGACCGAACGATATCAAAACGTCGATATGGTTCGCGATACTTCTGTCGATCATTCTGGAAAGTGGTCAAAGTTGTCAGAAAATTCTGGAACGCAACACTGGAGGACGGGGTGGTTGGTCCAAATGCCCTCCACCGAATGGTGTAAAAACCCTAAAGTCGTCGCGCGGTGGGCCATGAATGCAGTCACAGAAATTCCCACACGCGACTTTTAGGGACTCATGTACGTCAAGGACATAACTCTAACCCCCCTTTAGTTGCAACGTCCTGACGCACTAGCAGACGCAAGCCGGTGACGACGAAAGTAGCCATCGATCAGATGATATACGTCTCGGAGGTTGTCGTAGGGCTTCCATGTGTTTTGAGCAACGACGTAGCCGTGCCACTTGACCACATTCTTGGTCATTTTCCACAACGTCAATGTCCGAGGATATATTCAATTACGTACTCCGTATCGTCGTCCACTTGTACAGGTGGTGGAGGTGCAACGTCTTTGTCGGGGAAGTTCGTACTAGAATCTCGATAGTGCTTCAGCTTCCTGATGTGGAAGACAGGGTGGATCGCCATGATGTCTGGGAGAAGAAGTCGAGCGACAACTGGGGTTTGCATGCGCTCGATCTCAAACGGGTCCAACCATCGGGGTTTGAGCTTGACGAAATCCTTTCCTCGGAGTTTGATATTCGTAGTCGTGGAGGACGCGATCGCCAGAGTTGACCACATCATCGTTGCGATGTAGGTCGGCTACCCGCTTCATAACTGCTTGCGTCTTTGCAAGGGTCTGCCGTGTTTCCTCCCAGTTGCGTGCGAAGTGCTGGCAGTGAATGTGAACTACGTGGATATTACTATGGCTCTTCAATCCAACCAGTGTGGCGGGAAGTTTGTCGTACACCACCTAATACCTAAATATATTTTACCCGTTGTGGTAGAAGTGTGGAGTTGTATGCGAGTTTGGCGGTCTGCAAATCCTGCTTCCAAACCATTCTATGACTTCTACTACCCCTTGGTTACACTTGTAGCAGTATCTTCGATTGGTTGTCCTCATACCCCTAGTCAAACTTTGTGATCTTAGGAACCCTCGTCTACGGCGATGTAAGCCGCTCAGATGGGCGATCGGTTGGCACAAATTTTCCCGACCGGATAGGAGCTTCGCCGTCTACTCCTACCCTTTGTCGTTTCCCGACTCCTCACTCTTCTTCTGCGACTTCTACCCTTTTTTCGCCTACTGTTGCTGCTTTCCAGAGTCGCGCAAGATATGTCCCGTCTTTCTTCAAGTCTAGTAGAGCCGTTGATCGCGCTAATTGACGGTGTTGATCTCCATCAGAGACGAGGTCTTTGCCAAATGCGATTTTCCTTTGCCACACTAAGGATTCTGGCTTTGGGGTCGCCAGCCGTTGGAGTCCTACATCTGAGCGTTGTAGTCAGCGCTGCCGATACATCTACTATTGCGATCATTCGCGAAAGGTCGTCTTGGATGCCAAAAATGGCGATTGCTCGTCAGATGTCTTGCTTTAGGCCATTGTCGTAGCAGAAGCACAGTTTTTCGGGAGCGAGGTCAGTGCCGGTGATGATTTTGCGGAAACACCGAGTGTATTCTGTTACGCTGGACTGCTGACAAAGACGTTAGATTTTGTACCATGCGTTAGGCTTCTCGTTCAGTTTCCAAAAGCGAGCAAATGTTGCGCGCGAAGTCGCTCCACGTTTCCAGTGGCGTGAGAGAGTCGTGCCATGTCGGATTAATCTGCTCAAGAGTTAGTATGCTTGCAGTCGATGATGTGAGAGCGGTCGCGAGAGCCCTTGATGTAGCTCCGCCAATCTCCTGCTACCATTGGATGGTCTTTAGGTCAGACCACCAACTTAAAGCCCTGGCACACAAAAGTGAGGCAGCGAGGTCAATTTTCCTTTTCTTGTTGTTGATCCCAACAGTGGTGAAGTACGCCTCCAAAATCTTCAGCCACATCCGGACTGTAGGTCCCTTGGAGTTGACAGCATTGAATAGCTCGGGAAGTGCTGGTCAAATACAGGGTTCACTAAAAAGTTGAAGATTTCTCTCAGCGAGTACTACTTCGTGTGCACAAGAATTTCAAAGCTCCTCCATCGTCGCATTGAGTTGTTGGAGTAGATCGATGTTGAGGTCCACGAATCCCGACTTTGTCTGGTACATGTCTTTGTTGATTCGCGCTTGTCTTCCAGTGCCTCCCAATGCACCAGGTGTCTGCCCAACGAGCTGGGGCGTGAGCGAATGATTTGGCCAAGGGGTCCGGCACTGGATTGGCCGTCGGGTTCGTCAGTGCTACCCCAATCACTTCTTTATGAAAGTCGAGCATCATCGAAAAGTCATCCGAACAATATCAAAACGTCAATATGGTTCATGATACCTCTATCGACCATTCTGAAAAGTGGTCAAAGTTATCAGAAACTTCTAGAACAAAACACCGGAGGTCGGGGAAGTTGGCCAAACGGCGTAAAATTCCTGAAGAAGCCACGTGGTGGGCCATGAATGTAATGACACTAAAGCCCACGTGCGAGCTTTAGGGACTTGAGTACGTCAAGGATGTAACACCTCTGTCCCCCAACTGCTACGTCAAACCGAACGTAGGTGGTTCGGAGGGATGAGGTGTAGGAAAAAATATAGTCAGAAGTTTTGAGACAAATGAATGGTTTTTGTTAAGGAGTAAGTGTACTTCGATGATAGGTGTTGGGTGAGTCGAGCACATACATATAACGCCGAGAATGAGAATGATACATATGTCCGATCCTCGACGCTCGATCCGAGCGGCGTGTGGGAGGCCCCGCCGTGAGTGGCTCCTTCGAGAAGCACCATCGAGAAGTCAAGAAGCTTTAAGAATGTTGAGGCGCATCTTCATGAAATTCTAGCGATGTCGAGAAGTCGACCGAACAATATCAAAACATTCATTTACTTCACGATACTTTTGTTGACCTGTCTGGAAGGTGGTTGAAGTTCTTAGATTCCTATGGAACGGAATACAAAAGGTCTGAGAGAGTGTCAGGAAGTTTCCTAGCCTTACTTCTACTGACGTGGCACCACACTCAAGTCAGCTGGTGCACTAGCAAGCAAGCAAGTGCACAAAACAACAAGAGTTAGGTTAGGGAGACACGCGCAGTCTCATAAGCTCCAATAGTTTAGTGATGCAAAGAGAAATGATAACCGAAAAACACTGAGCATAAATACCGGCCGTGGCGCACGGCGGATGACGCACGTGGAAGTGTCAGTTTGTCGTAAACCAGCCCAAATCATTGCTCTGGCTGTAGTTCTACACACAGGCATCCAAATGCAACACCGTCTGAACCTAGAGAAGCCAAATCTTGTGCCGGATGCTAGACCGGTCACTTGCACAGGTCCGGCATTGACCACTGGACACACAATGTGTAGCAGGAGGGCCAGTTTGGCCCTTCCACCTCGCGACAACGAGGGGTTGGCTGCGAACCATCCCTTGCTATTGCGAGGGTTGGCCGTTGGCCAGCCACCCGGTGGCTACCGGCCGGCCAGCTGGGTGGCCGGTGGCCGGTCAAGTAACCGGCCGGCCACCCGCCGGTGAGCCACTAGCCGCCGATCGAGCTAGTGGCTCGATCGGCAGCTAGGAGGGCACGAGGCCTCGAGGGCCGAGGCCTATAGCCTTGTGCCCTTGCCCTCGCTCGCCCTCCTCGCTCGTGAGAGCAAGCTAGCACGAGGGATAGAGCGAGGACGAGGAGTGAGGTGCACACGAGGATAGTCGGTGCAAAATTGCTGATCGTGCCTCGTACGTGACGATTTTGCACCAACGCGTAGAAAAAAAAGCTCGAGTTTGTTTAGGTCAAACTACGACTTTCAAAACCCAAAAAAATCGTGTGAACTCACGAGTTTGAGGTAAGACCCCCCTCGTTTCGGACCCAGAATGAGGGGGCGAGGTAAAAACAGAAATGTGCCTCCGAAGACTTGAAACATTCGAGTCTCCTTGCACGAGTCGTTGATGACGATTACCCCCGGAGTGACGCGGAGGGAGAAACTACTCGAGCGAGCTCTGTACGCGATTCTATGAACTTGGACGATGACCTAAGTGCAATAGCTGAAGGCACGGCTGTCATAGTGATTTTTGGAAGAGGACTACCCTCTCGACCAAGTGTGCGATGGTTTCGGCAGCTACGAGAGATGTAAAACTCCACGAGCAACTGTACTAGCAACAAAAATGCCAGAGAGGGATATATGCTTAAAACTTGACTATTTTAAGTCTCGTAATTTGTGTTGGAAAGCTCTTGAGGAGCTCGTTCTTTTCTGCCAGCTCTTGTAAACTTCTCCCACTCGCCAAGGGGCTAGGTGGAGTTTTCTTGGGTGGGGTGGGGAGTGACTGCCCCCAAAACCACCAATTTGCCATCATTTTCAGAGTCCCCTCTCCTCCTTTTCAACCAAAAATTGGGACAGTGCCCTTGCCCTAGACCAAGAACTCTCACGCCCTGATAAAGAGGAAGGCGACACTTTGAGATTTTTTGGAGGCCGCCCCATTATCGTGGAGCACAAGGAGGGCAAATCCAAGGAGGTACAAGGCATGCCAATAAAACGCAAGAAGAGGCCAAGGAAGACCAGAAGATAAGAAGACGAAGAAGAAGACAAGAATAGTAAGGAGGGAGCGTGTGGAGATGGAAATTTTTAGTTAGAGTTGACCCCCCTCCTCACCATTTTTGGGGGTACTAAACTTCTTGTAGTTTCTTGATCTTGTCCTTGCTTTATTTTTCTAGGTTTTTTTAAGCTTGCCTAGTGGCGTGAGTAATGGCTTAGGATTTTACTTGGAATCCACGTGATTGTGCCGACCGTGGTGGCGTAGAAAAGTGGTGTTTTCCTACCATGTGATTGTGCCAAACGTATTGGCCTAGAAAGGTATAAATAAATCATATGATTGCCTCACTGATCGTGAGAACAAGGTGACATCGGGATGCGACACCTCCTGCAGGTCATAGAGTGACCCTCACAATGGTCTTCGCATGCTAGTTGCACAGGTGATGGAATGGCAAGTGCTGGACCGTCGAAGAACAACAAGGGCAAGGTGGTGATGGCCTCACCACACGACCTCGATAAAATCCAAGTCTTAGAAGCCATCATTGCGAGCACGGTTGCCAAACCAAAGGCAACTGTACCAGTGAAGGCAACGGTGCCAACTTTGGTGATACAAAGAAGTGTGAAGAAGCCAAAAAAGTGCTCGACTTGCACGTGGGCGATTCCCACGCAACGGATGACGCACTCGAGGAGGACCACCCGAGCGTGGACCCCGAAAAAGAGCACGACGTCGACAACGGTGAAAGCGACGAGGATTGCGATCATTGCCATCTTCGTGCAGCTAAATTGGGTCAGTTGACTGAGAAGGGCAAGACGCTCGTCGTATCGCCTCAAGTTGTCGATAGCAGTGAGGCTACCAATAGCAGCAAAGGTGCCAGAAGCAGCTACACAGGAAGTTCTCACGAGCACGAGCCGGACGACGTTACCGCAAAATCGATTTGCAATCACCGCCGAAGGCATGCTGAGTTCGCTGCCGAGGCGGCGGGCCGATTCAAGATCGCCATCAATAGTGGAGGTATGGCACCTCCTGGAGGAGTGGGGGCCGGACCCTCCTTCCTACGATGTGGTGGTGATGGGGTAGACTAGCGCCAACGCAACAAGCGCGGTTGTCGATGATAGTTGTCTCCGGAAGGTGGGACTCCTCGAAGGCGTGTACGCAAACCATACTCTCTTGTAGTGAGTAAAGATGCGTAGATAGTACGAGGCCCTGGAGGCTATCACTGACGCTCTGAAGACATGAGAGCTAGATTCTGTGTTCGCCAACCTGCTGGCCCACGTGGGGCAGAGCATCATGGACCTTGACTGTCATCGCGCGTTGTAGCGCTTGGCCGCTCATCAGGCAAGTCGTCGATGCGACGACCTTGACAAGGATTTGCAGAGCGTGACCCAGGTGCGGATGCAGTAGTAATCGTAGTGGGACGCAGGTGCTGATGCCACCACTGGTGGCCGCGACGACTGCCTACCTCGACGACTTTGGGGCTGGTCATGAACATGTCTATCCTCCATAGTATGGAGATCTTCCAGAAGGGCGTGAAGCTGACCGACTGGCTGAATTGTATAGAGCACGTCTTTTGTGCCCACAAGGCGCCACTCGGTTAGTGGGGCGACCTCACCATGACGTGACTTGAGGACAAGCTGTTTAAGTCGCTACTGGAAGAAAAATGGGCATTTGTAGAGGTAGTAAAACCCGATAGGAAAGGTGATTTTAACGATTTATTAAAATCCTGTGAGATCAAACTTATCAATAGCTTGTTTGCTCCTACGATAGCCTCTCACGGTGCGAAAACACTGGAGGAATGTGTCAAGGCTCAAGAAGAGACTTAGCCTATTACTCTTGATGAGAATGAGAAGGAATTAGTCAGGAAGAATTACTAAATGCTTGGCACAAAAGTGAATCAAAGGGGAAGATATAGCTTGATGAGACGTGTAAGAAGGTATCTGTATCCAAGCATAATTTACCTACAAATAGAGGTATACTTGAAATAGCCAGAAAATATAAAGCTCAAATAAACAAAAGTACTTGATTTAAGGATTTAGTACATAATTATAGCAAAACTCCTGAAGAAGTATGTATTAGCCGGGTACTTGAGAAATTTTCCAAAGAAAAACGGGAAGCGGGAAAAATAGGTGTAGTCTATAATAGACCTCTTTCGAAACTCAAGGTTTTAGCTCTCGGTTATAGATTGTGGCTATTAGGTTAAACCTAGGTCCAAATCTCTTTCTTCTATTACGATATCTGTCAGCTATTATCTTGAAGCGTTTTAACATGCCTATAACATTTTCATTCAAAGCCCTTTGTCTCACTCGTTTTCGGTTATTCTTCTTATCATCCTTGATCAAAGGATTTTTAGCTCATTTTTTCTTGGACAATTCAGAATCATTATAAATATTTTGTCAAGGAGGACGCACAGCAACCACACCTTGAGTGGCATCCCATGCCGTGGGAGGCCTTTTGGGCAATCATGCATAAGAAGTGCACCCAACGTAAGGAGGCGTAGCGCGCCTTCCACAAGATCAAGAACTTCAAGTAGCTGGGTAGCTCGCTCAAAGCGTGCTTGAACGAGTTCACGACATTCGTGGAGGAAGCCGAAAGCTTCACCGAGGGTGATGGGATCCAAACCTTCAAGTAGTCGGAGTGCATGCTGTTGGAGTACTTGCGTGATGGTCTGGCCAGCGAGAAGATAAAGGAGAAGACCACCACGGCGACAACTAGCCAAGTTTGGAAAAGCTGGAGGAAATTGCACGACTACATGAGCAAAGTGTATTCAATGAGCCCCCAGCACTACTCTGATGAACGGCCTGTTGAAAACTTGCCCCTCCGCATGCCCAAGCGCGGTGCCGGGAGGCGCCGGCGAGCGGCCAGAAAGAGGAAACTCCATGTCGGCGGATCAAAAGATTGCTTGGATCCTAAAATGGAAGAATTCTCCTTAAAGTTGACGAGTCACTGAATCCGGTGGAAGGTTGTTTTACCAGAATCGGACAAGCATCGAGGGAGATATGGCCTTCCAAAGTCTGGGAGCCGGCTGCGACTCAAAATCCGGTGGATAACTGACCGGACCGAGAAACAAAAGTGCCATCTGGAGATTTTGCTCCCGAAGGTCCGCCAAGGCGTGCAGTGGACAATCCACCGGATCCTATACTGCAGTGTTTTACTGAGGGACTTTGCCAAAATCCTTGCTCGACGTCCGAAACTCAGGAGTACGTTTCGTTACTCGGGGACTTGGTCAAAATTCTGACTATAGGTCCGCGGACAGGTTTCGAACCTCGTCACACCCCATCACCAAACTCGACCCAGAAGTTGGGGAGGTGCGTGGAAACAGTGCAGGGGACCCCTACACCACGTGCAATGGGATCTGCGCATTGGAAAATGCACTTCGCACGTCAAGATAGGCGCCATGGCGTGTGCGCGCCATGGAGGTGTTCGGCGTTTCTGTGGTGGGTTAGACCTGCGCTTCGACAAGCGTAACTTGGGCTACGCTTGGCCGAATCACGCGCGGTTTGGTGTGTTGGAAAACTCATGACTAGTCCTAGAAATTTTGTGATCATTTCCATGTTCAAAACCTAATGCAAAATGCCGTTGTTCCCTTTGCAAACTGACTGTCTCTATATTCTTGCTCACATAGCGTGAGGCGACCAGAAAGCTCACCCTCAGTCTCAGATTTGCCCAAAACAGAAGACGTAGACCACTAAGAGATGATCAAACAAACTTCGGGACCGTATCCCGCGGATTTCCTGACACGGTCGAATGTGCATGCACAGCAAGAGGCCGCCCGCAAACTCTTCAACCAAGAAGGCTTGTGGGCACAAGGTCCCCAGCAACAAGGGCAGCTGCGACAATGACGAGTTGCAGGCGGTGCGTGAGCGTCACAACACAACCTTCCGTGATGGGCTCTGCCACAACTGCATACAGCCTGGCCACTTTAGGGCCTAGTGCGCTGAGGCTACTGGTGGTGGGCAAGAGGCCGTGGCGTTGGTCGCAGCTACGGCACCTCGTGGAGATGGTGCAACAGGAGGCCGCGGACAGGGCCATGGACAGGGCCGCGGTTGTGGCAATGGGTCTAGCTGTGGTAACAAAGAGGGTCATGAGACGGGTTTTTCCGCACCCCTGAGTGATGTTATTGGGGACCACTCAGGGGCAAAACTGGATCACGGGTGTGGGTTCATGTTTTCAACTGAGGATATTAAACAATTTGAGTTTTTACTAAGTTCAAATTTCTCTATTATTTTCTTTCCTCTTGTTGAGCCTCATTCTACACTTGCTGACCGGCATTGTCACTGAAGCTTGAGATGCATGATTGTAAATGCTTAGTGGTAGCGACACCGACCACTGTGCAAGAGTTATGTGATGCAGTGATTGAAACAAACACTCTCAAAGCGATGATTTCAATCACATTCACTTTAGCTTTGGTCAACAATTTTGACCAAGTCAGATTTAAAGATTGGAAAGTGCTAGCCAAATTCACACGTGCCTACAAGATGTGGACTCGAGTTAGTGAATCATGGGAGCTGCGGAGTTTGCCGTGTAGATTTTGTGTTTTATCAGAAACTCAACTTGCCGTCGTTGAGCCTATTCACTCGGAAGAGTGGAGAGAACATGGCGATGCAGTTCAAAGGACATCTAGCTGCTGCCCCCGAAAACATATTTGTTGACACTGGAGGGGATGACTCCTTTGTTGGCCTTGGCTTTGCCTAACAGGTATGCCTCAATTACGAGCCACAGAATGGTGCCCATGAGTGGTACCTGGAAAGGACCTCAAGGTTATACACAGATTGTCACGTTGAAGGTACTCAACCTTCTTGACCCAATTGACATGGTGCTAGGCGATCCTTGACTCCGTGACAACAAGGCTCTGATGTTTTTTTAATCTAAACGTTTGATCCTTTAGAAGGGACAATGTCACTTTATGTTGATTCCAAGTACGGAGTTGTCACCGACCATACTAAAAGTCCATGCCAGCTTGTCTGTAATGCAAGTCAAAATACGAATTTGACAAGGGTGGCGATGTTTCTTGGCTCAATACAGAAAGTGGAGGATGATATAAAGGAAGACATGTCAGAAGAGATCAAATCTCCATTGGCGGAGTTCTCGGATGTATTCCAAGACTTACCGGTTGGACTTTCACCAGAAGGACACATGGGCCGCTGCAACCGGAGGCGACCCCTCCGTTTAGACCCATGTGTCACCTTAGTCCAGAAGAGAGGTGATAGACCCAACACCAAATCAAAGAGTACCTTGTAAAATGGTGGATTGAGCCAAGTAGCTCGTCGATCCTTTTTGTGAATAAAAAGGATGGTGGCTTACGCGTGTGTATGGAATACTGCACACTGAACAGCCAGACGGTGAGAAACCGATTCTCCTTACCGTGGATTAAGGACCTGTTTGACCAACTCCAAGGGGCAAAAGTTTTTTTTTTCCTTAGATTTATCTCAAGGATACCATCAAATCCGTATCAGTGAAGATGATGTACTCAGAATAGCATTTCAAACGCACATGGAACACTATCAGTTTTTAGTTTTATGCTTGGGGCTAACAAACGTCCCGCCAACCTTCCAAGGAGAAATTAATGGAATGTTCTCCAATAAACTTGGAAAGTTTATCTTGGTTTACCTAGATGACATCCTGGTTTTCTCCAAATACATGAAAGAGCACATAGAATGTCTCTGCAAATTTCTTGCGATCCTTTGGGAATAGAAGTTATATGCGAAAGTGAGCAAGTGCAAGTTTGCATAGGATGAACATGAATACCTTGGACAAATATTTGGCAAGGATGACATCCGTGTCGATCTACAAAAGATCCAAGCTGTAGTGGATTGGCCGCATTCAGAAAATGTTGGGCAGATTCGGTCTTCCCTCGGCCTTGCAAACAACTTCCAATATTTTATGCAAGGGTATTCGATGATGATAGTACCGCTATCAAGGCTCACACAAAAAGACGTGCTTTGGGATTGGACATCCGACTAAAAGAATACCTTCCTCAAAGTCAAAGAGCTTCTATCCACAGTGCCCGTCTTAGCCCTTCGAGACACATCGCAACCGTAGGAGGTGGAATGTGATGCATTGGTAGTAGTACTAAGAGCAGTCCTCGTGCAGAATGGTCATCCAGTTACGTATGAGAGTAGAAAGCTCATCCCTAAAGTGATGCGATATACAATTAGGGATCAAGAGCTCCTTGCGGTGGTACACACTTTCAAGATGTGGCATTGCTACCTCATGGGTATTGAGGGGGGTGTGATGGTCGTGACATGGCATAACCCAGTGGTGCTTTTTCAAATGGAAATGAATCTGTGAAGACGAAAGGCACGTTGGAGCAAATACCTGAGCCGGTTCTGGTTCACATGGGAATATTGGCCAGGATATATCAACATAGCCGATCCACCAAGCCGACAGTCTATGGAAATAAAAGCAACCACCGATGTCGGTGGGCCATTGCGACATAAACAATACAAACACTAGATTTCCCTGTACCTCTATGGTAACCATCTTAAGAGGTTATCCACCACAACAGTTTTGTAAACAAGATCCAGATTGGATACTGTGTGGATTCTTGGTTTCAAGACTCTTCGAATCTAGACAAGTAAAGATTGGTGGAGGCTGCACGAATCTTTTGGCATGGAGAACAGGTTATTGTGCCAGGCTCGGGGGACCTTCGAGTGAAGATTATCTCCTACTTCCACGACCCGTCGGTCGCAGGTCACGTGGGACTGGAAAGACCAGACAAGCACTCTCGGATCGCTATAAATGGCCTGGATGGTGTATTGATGTCCGTAATTATTGCATGATATGTGATCCATGTGTTTGGTATAAGGCTAGTGAAAAACCTGCTGGACTCCTCCAACATCTTCCCATTCCTAGGAGTCCATGGGAGTGAGTCAGCATGGACTTCATTATTGGTGTTCCGAACACATCTCGTGGCCACGATGCAATACTAGTGGCTGTGGATATTTTGATGAAGATGACACACTTCATTCGTACAACCACTGATCCGAGCATAGAGGAGACCCCTCGTCTCTTCTTTGAGGATGTCGTGAAGTACCACGGCTTGTCGTTGCATATTATCTCCGATCAAGATAGAGAATTCGCTAGTCTGCTATGGCAAAAGATGCACGAATACTTCGGCATTGAGTCGCAAATGTCGATAGTGTTTCACCCTCAAACTGAAAAAAAAACAAAGTGCATGAATCACACTTTCAAGCAGACACCCTCTATGTACGTGGACCCTGCCATGAATGACTGGGAAGAATTACTAGTACCGGCAGAGTTTACGGCCAACAACACGGTGAATGAGTCTAAACAGTTTACACCATTTGTGTTGAACAATGGTCGGCATCCAGTGGTGTCCTCCTCATTGGTGAAGAGTAGGAGTACGTGAGGTCCTGCTCAAGTCTTCGCGGACCACATATACTCCTTGTTGCAGGAGGCGAAGGGTCACCTTCAAGACGCTTGGTAATGAGAAAATGAACTTTCCAACGAAATCACCATGAGATCTTGCTTGAAATTGGTGACAAAGTGCTTCTTAGCACTAAGAATCTTCGGTTGAAGTCGCTAAGGGCACAAAAATTTCTACCGAAGTGGATTGGGTCATTTCCCATCGTGGCACGCATCGGGGTAATGGCATACTTATTGCTGCTTCCGCCGAGTTTTAAGATACATGGCGCGTTTCATGTGAGCCTAATGGCTACATACACGGCAGACAGAACCGTTCAACCACCACCAGCAGTCCTTGCTACCAATGGAAGATACGAGGTCCTTTACCTACTCCACCACCGAGAGCGTACACTCTGATTGTGCATTGTTAGGAAATACCTCGTTCATTGGGTCGGTAGTGGACCTGAACATAACTCATGAGAGCCCGAATCTCGTTTGGCCATATTGGTGGTCAACGAGTACTCGAGCAAGCTGGTAGCTTGCACAGATCGAATCGTTGCAGGGAGCACCACCTAAATGCGAAAACGGTGAACAAGATTCTCGCAGGGTGGCATTTATGGACAGCGACCATAGGAGGTTGGAGACGCCCAATATGGTTGTCACACGGACGCTCCAGCCTAAGGGTGGACGGTCGCTAGCCATGCTAACCAATAAGCTGTAACTTAGGTCAAAGTGTTGAGAATGTGTTCAGGGTTGCTGGTGATTGAAATTATTAATCTACTTTCACAATATTTATGACTCATTATCTCACACTCTCACTTGTTGGTCATGAACCGGGACGGTTCATGACAAGTGGGGATGCATTTAGCGGGAGAGCCGGCTTGGCCCTTCCACCTTGCGATAGTGAGGGGGTAGCTGCAAGCCACTTGTCACTATTGCAAGGATTGGCCGGTGGCCAGCCACCCGCTGGCTTCCGGCTGGCCGGCGGCCGGCCGGCTGGGTGGCCAGCGGCCGGTCAAGTGACCCGTGTGCCATCCGCCAGCAGGCCACCAGCCACCAATTGAGCTAGTGGCTTGATCAGCGGCCAGGAGGCCGCAAGGCCTCAAGGGACAAGGCATGTAGCCTTGTACCCTCGTCTTGGCTCGCCCTCCTCGCTCGTGAGAGAAAACGAGTATGAGGGATATAATGAGAGTGAGGAGTGAGGTGTGCATGAGAAAGGCCAACACGAAATCACCAATTGTACCTCGCACATGACGATTTCAAGCCGACGCATCAAAGACAAAACTTGAGTTTTTTTAGGTCAAACTAGGAGTCTCAAAACCGGAAAAATCATGTGAAATCACGAGCTCGAGGTAATACCCCCCTCGTCTCGGACCCAGAACGAGGGGGCAAGGTACAAACGGAAATGGGCCTGTAGAGACTCAAAATATTCGATTCTCCCTGCACAGGTCATTGATGAAGATTTCCTCCAAAGTGACGTGGAGGGGAAAACCACTTTAGCGAGCTCTAGATGCCATTCTGCGAACTTTGATGACGACCTAAGCGCAGGAGCTAGAGACACAACCGTTATACACTGTAAAACATGCAAACTGGACTTAAGACACAGTCCACTGAGAAAACTCTAGCGATTAAAAAAAACCGCAGATCACCCCAGCAAGCAACCTGGAGGCCGTGGTAGGTGTCTCGCAGCTATGGATAAGTGGAGCTACCACCTTTCTGTGCTCCGGCACCAGCTGGGTTCGCATCAGCGAACATGGAGCATGGAGCATGGAGCATGGAGCATGGAAAGTAGTCACGGTAAGCTGTACAAACATACGGGAACGACTTGCATCACAACACTCCCCCATCGCGGTACGCATGTCTACCACGTGTAGAACTGTCAGAGGTGTACAACAAGATACTTAGTAGTCCATACTCACACACCCCACTCCCAACCACTCTCAGGAAAGGAGCGAAGCCCGAAAAAACAAATGGCCACCATGAACTTTCCGCGCATGAGTAATTTGGTCTAGAATTCAGCCTGCTTAATGTCCGTGCTGACCCGTATGACAGAGATCACCAATCGCTCCACAAGATCACAGATAAAGTGATTCTCAAAAGCAATGTACTTCTTGCATGTATGAAACACACCAGAGTTCTCTACAATGGCAAAAACACTCTAGTTGTCACAGTGTAGAATAACGCAAGGTTCAAACTGACGTAACTCACGAAACAAAAATTGTAGCCACATCACCTCAATAGCCCCAGTCCCCAACGCAACATACTCAGCCTTTGATGAGCTACGTGTGATACATCCTTACTTGCTTCTTTGCCACGACATAGCGGTACCATCCAGGAGGAACACGTTGCTTATCCGAATGCGCCTATC
>SZWC01001552.1:151458-191746 GCA_023375785.1 Penium margaritaceum
GGGGGGGGGGGGGATTTACGCCTCATTAAACGGGTATCTGCTGTAAAGCACGGTTAAAGTTTGCAGAAGTTTCGACCGGCCTTGGTTGCCGTCCAGGGGGAAGGTACCAACTTTTGCAATAGCAAAAAAGGTGTTACATTATACAACATTTTTTTGGGGGAGGGGGTGGGGGGGGGGGCGTTTCCAAAAACAGACAAGCGAGTAGTTAAAACATGATACCTGATGATAGGAGGCTCTTCCGCCTGTTACGTAGGATGTGTTATGAGAAATAGAAAGAATACTAAAAACATCATGACCAAAACCAAAAACTTCTGGATGGCTCAGTACGCAAACGGGGAATATTATGGCGTTACAACATACCCCTTACATTGGGGTATATTGTAACGTCACAATGTACCCCGCGGGTCATCACGGGGTTTCTTGTGAGAAAAAAATTACAACGATTCTTCTGGTAAGAAAAGGCAAGCGGGGTGACCGGTATTCAAATGTCTAGTGACGGGGGGTTTGGCGAGTTTGGTCTCCAAACCCGGGGTATCTGGATATTTTCCTGGTCTGTAGTACACCTCGCTGTCCACTTCCCAAACAACCTTAGGTTGGTTGCAAAGAGTTGAGTAGGGATCTGTTTTGTATACAAGCAAAACTACAAGATTCACGACAAGCACAGTTTGCATTTTCCGTTTGTATGTGTCTACAAAAAAGCTTCCAAAGAGACCAATCATAGGCCTTTTTCATCCATTTTTTATAAATAGACAATTCCCACTTTCAAGTAGGAATGCCTTTCTTTAACTACTAAATTTTGTGTAACGCAATCCAACACTGCTCAACTTTATATCTGAAATGTATTGGATTTATCTGCAATGGATGATTGAACTTCCTTTACTCGTCGATCTTATCCTTGCAGAACAAGGAAGATGAGATTGAGCATTTTGTTTCCTCTAGATGGTCAAAAAGACAATCAGCCGAGATCAAACAGGTACTGTAAGATCAGTACTCCTTCCAAGAACACTCGTCCGTGTTAGTACACTGCTGAAAACTTTCCACTCACCTGATCATATGACGGAGATACAAATGAACGTACAATGACCACGAACACTTTACCGGTTATGTTCCGCCTCCCCTCCTCCACTCCCCTCCCCAGCCCAGACCCGTCCCTCCCCCTCCCACTTTTGCAAGACAAACAGAGTGCGACGATTGACATGTCGCCAATGACCATGTTCACGGAGTGTTGACAAGCAAAGTGCTTGCCAATCAACTAAGCGAATACGAGACAATCTCAAAAAATCTGCAAGAGGGAATGCTGCAGATGGCCCTCACTGTAGAAGAATGATCCATTCAGACATGAAACCAAAATAGACAGCGACAAATATCCTCAAAAGACACCTTCAACATTTGAGTTGGGACATACGTCAACATATTGTAGCATAAATACTATGAACCTATCAATGATATAAAAAAGAATCAATTCAGAAACTTGAAGAATATTCAAATCATCCTGATCTTTATGCGATAGATATTCACAGATCATGAAGTACACGAATGAAGGAAAACTCCTGTAAATCTTCTAAGAACTTTTCCTAAGGAAATTATGTATGTACAATACTGTTGAGGTGTATAAAAGACGCATGATTGACTCTAACTCAGAAGGGACTAAAACTGGCATGGGAGGAGGTGTGCCAGAAGGGACTGAGAATGACATGGGAGCAGGTGTGCCAGAAGGGACTGACACTAGGACACAAGCAGGTGTGTCAGAGGGAGCCGACAAGGGCATTGGACCGACAGCCATACTGGCCGGATTATCATCAGCCAGCGACTGAACCACAGGTGAGGAGGCCTGGATGAGCCCATCCGCAGGTCTAGACTCCCCCATCCATCGGGAAGACACATAGGTGGAGACGTGGTTGGCAACCAGTGATAGGATGTCGAATAGGTTGTTGTAGGTGAGACCCTCAAAGAAGAGAGTTTCTAGAGACTCGACGATGCGGTGACGAGGGGAGTCCTAAAAGTGCCAGGCCTTCGACCAAGGGAAAATTCCGAGGAAGGCACACATGCGATTATGAGGTGAGACCTTGGACCCATGATGGTCCTCGGTGTACCAGAAGTAGGTTAGGGATCCCCAAACATGAGCAAGACGGTGTTTGGCGTCATGGCCAAATTGTAACTTGAACGGTGTGACATGGTCTGGAAGAGGACCATGCGGTAGGCGGTTCCAAACCCACTTCATGTAGGAAAACCCCTCAAAGGCGAAGGACTATGGAAGGCCGCACTCAGACCGCATGGCGTGCAATGCATCCTCCATGGTGCGGTTTCGATGCTCAGACACGCCGTTATGTTATGGTGTAGCAGGGACAGAGAGCTAGTGAAAACTACCGCGCTCTGCAAACAAGGTGTCCATCTCGCCTAAGAACTCACCATAACAATCCAAGCGGAACATGTGGAGGGTCTGATGAGACTGGTGCTCAGCCATCACCAGCCATAGGCAAACTGCTAGGGCGGCATCGCTCTTGTGACAGAGGCTATAGACCCAGCTTATCTGGGTAAAGTCATCAGTCAGGTTGAGGACATATCGTCCCTGATCTGAGAGAGACTCAACAGGAAGGGGACTGAGAAGGTCCGAGTGGACCAATTCAAGCGGTCACGGTACCGAGGAAGTTGAGTCAAGGTAACTGCAACGATGCACCTTCCCCTGAGCACAGAAGAGACAGTCGGTCTCGGGTGGCTTCTCAAAAGAAGCCCCATCAAGACCGAGTCCGAATGAGCTTGGACAGTGTCGGAGCTCACATGACATAGACGGTGATGCTGTAGACACTGGTGTTCTAGGGAGAGAACACTAGTGAAAAAACACCCGAGTAGATGCAAAGGAAGGAAAGGAGGCAGAGGAAGTGTTGCAAGACACACGATACAGGTCATTGACAACTGAGGCATGAAGAACAATGGCACAATTTTCAAGAGTAGTCACGGTGGCATGATCCTAGACCAATCAAGGGACTACTCACACTCTGTGTAGCAATGAACGCATCCACAGTTATAGTAGTGGAAAGAACGTCCACTACCACTGCTCATCAGCTCCTGCTACTGATGTTGCTATCCTTTGTAGCATCTATTTTTTCCCTTCTTCAAAATGCGGCCACTGCAATGCCCTCAATCTGGCCGCTCAGGGTAGAGGAGGAGGAGGAGGAAGTGGTGGAGGTTGGAATGGTGAACTAGGACTGAGGCGTAGGAGGGGTCGCAAACACTGCTGCAACAAGTGGACTTTATTGATGGGCGACAGGAGCCTCGTGAGCCAATGTCACCTGAAGAAAGTAGCAATGAGCCCAAGAAAGAAGCTGCAGTGACTCAGACAACTTGGAAAGGGCCACACAGTCGAAGCTTGTAAAGAGCTTCATGTGGTCCAAGTGCACTTCCATCATGATGGTGTTGAGTACCCACAGTTGCGTCCTGCCACTAGTCCCAAGATGCATGTGAAAGCGCATGGCGCATCTCCAACAGTCTACTGCAAGCTCCATGGGACCCTAGCAAAGGGAGTGTAACTCACGTAGTCGAGCCGCCCTTGTGGCATGGGTCTCTACAGCAAGCGGTATTAGGGCCAGCTCTAATCACTCGTGTGGTTTTGCTCTAGTCCCGGTCCCAGCCTCATCTACAAAGGGGCGAAAGTTGACACAGTCTACTGCGACATGGCGTAAAGCAGATCGCGTATCGCTCTCGCTCATGTCTGGACCTGGTGAGCGTCGCGAGTCTGGTACTGGCTATGGTAGTCAGGCCAGACGCCCTCAAGGTTGGACCAAACCTGAAACAAAATCTCCCATCAATGAAAGTCCTCATTGCTATCATAACAGAGTGGAGGTGTCTCAAAGCCCTTCGGTCGCTGCTCTGTGGAGGGGGCAACCTCAGGCTCGGGAGATGGTGGACGAGGCACAGGGAGACCACCACTGAGAGAAACACCACCAAAGGTGAATGCTGTTGAATGAAGTGGCTGGTTGTGACGGCGAGAAGGTGGCGGGGTGAGAGGCTGGGACCCCAGACCTAGTTCACTAATGCGCTCCTCAAGGATGTGAATCTTGTGTGTCCTCCTCCATCCCCCCCCCTCATCCTAAGTGTCAACATGTGATGAGGGGTACTCATGCCAAAGTGTGATATATGGCATACACTGCTGAACGGATAGTGCAGCTCCAACAGGTCCTCCTGGTGTCTATTGTGAGGCCCCTGAATGACCGCTCAGTAACTCTACAATCTCCTATAGTTGCCTCAGTCTGATTCTGCTACTGGCGGCGTATCTCATCCTGCGTCCACAAAGCTCGTCGATCGCAAGTGACTCCGATTTTGAACTCATGATGCCCGAAGAGGAGGAAGAGGAGGGATCTCCTAGCCCCTTGCCCTTGTCACGGAATGGCGGCATCAGTGCTATTCAGTATGGGTCCAAACGTCAACATTGACAGAATCACAAACTGCTGGTGTTTTTCAAGGCGATGGAACGCTGGCAAAAACTGATATGGGCGAAGTGTGGGTGCTGATGTCATCACCTACAGTGATGAAATCAGCATGAAGGTTGTCCAAATGAAGCCAAATTTGGAGCGATTATATGCCAGAGGATGCTGAATGCAATGGTGGTGGTTTCCTGAAAAGATACTTTAATAAAATCACCGTTTTCTTTTCAGCCCAAAATCTGGGAAAATGGAGAGCGTTGTTTTTATTTCCTTTGATCCTTCAGGGCACAAAATGAGGCAGGAGTTGATGTGACTGATAGGTTTTTTCAAGAGCTTTAAAACGAGCACTTACATTCCAAAAACGGTGGTTATATAGGGCAGTTGCACTCTCTCACGACGGGGGGTGATAGGTGTGACCTGAGTGAAGCTTGTGAGAACCCTCACGGACCCCTTCGCAACATCACGTGTCCGAACTACTACTGGAGTTGGTTGGAAAACCCTTGGTTTCCCCGTGGTGGTGGCATTGCGATGTGGTTACAAGGGTATCTCTGCTGGAAAAATCTGCTACGGCGGGTCACCGTGGCTTTGTGGGTCCTTCCAGGACCGTGGCTTTAGCTGTGAATCTCACTTCTGCTGCCACTGCTGCGTCTCTGCTGCACAGCTCAGTGAGGGATTCCTTGCTGCTAGTGCAAGGCATCCCTCACTAGTACATGAGAATTTTCTAGGAAACTTCCTAGCCTTGCTGCTGCTGACGTGAAGACACAGTCCACTTAGCTGGCACACTAACAAGCAAGCAGGTGCAAGGAACAGCAAGAGTTAGGCTAGGGAGATGCACAAAGTATCATATGCTCTAATAGCTTTCTAATATAGAGAGAAACGACAATGAAAACCATACAACATAAATACCTGCCATGGCGCACGACGGTTGACGCACACGGCAGTGTCATTTTGTCCTGAAACCGGCCCAAAATCAGTGTTTTGGCCGCAACTATGTGCACTGAAATCCAAACGCAACACCGTCTGAACCTAGAGATGTAGAATCTCAAGCTGGAAATCATGACTGGTCACACGCGTATGTCCGGAATTGATCAGAGGACACATAATGTAAAACATGCAAATCGGACTCAAGACTCAGTCCATCGAGAAAACTATAGCGACTGCAAAAATATTGCAGAGTACCCTAGCAAGCACCCAAAATGTTGTAGCAGCTGTCTGGCAGCTGCAAATGGGTGGAGGCACCACATGTCTATGCTCTGATCCATATCAGGGATTTGCACAAGCATGGACACAGTCGAGTGGTCACATTAAGTTGTACAAACAGACGGGAAATACTCACATCACAACAAGGTTAGGACATTTGGCCAAAAGACTCTCGATCGAAGGGAGTAAATACTTTGAGGTCGACGTGTAGTGGGCTGCAAATGTTATGACAAAAACATCCATGCGCAGAGTTTAGCGATGTGTGTACGTCAGGGACATGACACTTCCTCCCCTTTTAGTCGCGACGTCCCGGCGCGTTAACGGACGTAGGCCGGTGAGGATGATAGTAGCCGTTGATTAGATGATCGACATCTAGGAGGTTGTCATAGGGCTTCTAGCTGTTGAGTACGGTGCCGTAGCCATGGTACTTGACCATATACGTGGTCATTTTTCCATTGCATCGATGTCCGAGGATGTCTTCAATCACGTACTCTGTATCCCCATCCACTTGCACAGAAGGTGGTGGTGCAACGTTTGTGCCGAGGAAGCTTGTAATGGAGTCCCGGTAGTACTTGAGCTTACTGATGTGGAAAACTGGATGGATCGCCATGATGTCAGGAAGGCAAAGTCGAATGACGACAGGGGTTTGCATTTATTTGATCTCAAACGGTCCCAACAATCCGGATTTAAGCTTCATGGAGTCCTTTCCTTGTACTTTCATACTCGCTGAGCTGAGGAGGATGCGATCGTTAGTGTTGAACATGTCATTGCTATGATTTCGGTTGGTCGCTTGCTTCATAGCTGCTTGAGGTACGCACAGCACTTGAATTTTTTGGCATCCAAGGTAACCTTCCACAAATAATTGCAACAGCTGATTGCATCGACATCACTGACTACAGGGCTCACATGCAAGAATCCAATGGTTGTGTTTGACCTGTAAAAAATAAGCTCTGTCTTGCACGACTACTGGAAGCAACATCAGCAGGCAAAACCGGGGAGAATTCATAGAGAAAAAAGAGGAGGAGACAGGAAATCGTTAAGGGCAGGAGTAGACGACAAACCTCCCCTCTAGTCAGAAAAATATCTATCAATGGATCACCTATCTGAATGGCTCACGTTTCAACACACGAGGATTCCTGAGATTGCAAATGTTTACGAGGGAGTGAGGAAGATCCGGTGGCGTTAGTGACACGAGTGCAAAAATGGGTTGTGAAATTTGCAAAACTGTACCGGCACTATCAAATGGAGGAGCTTCTCACTTTTTTTTTTCAGTGAGAACATGGCTCTGAAGCTGGGTTTGCGGATCAAACTAGAGGTGTTTGAAGGAAAAACCGTCACCGGACACCTACAGATCTGTGGTCCTTGCAAATCTCTCTGATTTAAATTCAGAAATCTGCAGAATATAACGGTGTAGGTGACTTGCCAAATGAGCAACCATAGTATCACCCTTGGGCGAGATTTTGTGTACCAATTCAATTTTCAGGTAGACTGGAGCAGTGGCATAGTGTACGTTAGTATTAATGGTAAGAAACAATACTTGTCTCTGATCGAGCAACCCACGATGAAATGGTGGTTATAGTTGTGGTAAATGGTAACTTGCTAGGCTCTACTACGGCAGGATCTGGCACATGCCTGCACAAAAATGAAAACCTATACCCCGGGTTTCATGAGGGGGTGGATTTTTGTAAGGTTGTTATTTCAGAAAATAGCATAAGGTACATTAAAACATTGAGTTTTCAATTCTCCATTCTTGAGGTGCCAGGATTCTAGGCCAACTTTCATTGGCCGGAATCCTTAAAGAAGTTCTCCAAATCTTAGACTACCGACCACCCGTTCCATCGCGGTCCTCCATTGCGAGGGCCTCGATCACATCAAACATGGTGGGAGCTGTACTGCAATAGAGAGGGAGGGACTGCGAGGGGGGGAAGGGTGGTTGACGAAGTGCCGAATTACGAACGTCGGCCGATTTTTTGTCATCTACCCCCCTATACCCCTGAATTCTATCACAATCCTCCATCTCAATAGCCACAATGGAGGGACGAGACGTAGCACTGCAGGCTCTCTCTTACCATGCTCAAGCAGTGAAATGTGTCGCTGTTTGAGCATGGTGAAAATGGATGCGTGTATGGGGCTTTTTGTTGCCGGAAAGGGGCGGATGGGGTTTCTTCTTCGGATGCAGGAATGGGACTTTTAATTCCGTAATGGGGGCGGATGGTGCTCATTGTTCCAAGATCCATATGAGGTTCACGCATGACAAGAAAAAATGGTAGCCAATATTCTCACCGCCAGCGACTCTCACTTCATTAACGCTATGCTGCCAAAAGATGAAAGAAAAAATACCCACCTGTTTAGTCATGTGTCTTATGTCGAGCGGAACGTGGATGGTTCACAAGGAATCGGGACAGTTGGGTCACTTGTATTTGGTGGTAATTTTAGTTTGATGACATGTCAAGCGCATACATACAATAGCAAGAAACAAAATGAGGCATATGTTGGGTCTTGGGCCCTCGAGTGGAGTGACAAGTGCGATGTTGTGTCGTGAGTGGTCGCTCTGAGAAACTCCGTCGAGGAGTCCAGATGTTTTGAGAATATTGAGGCACTTCTCTGTGAAATTCCAAAGCCATCAAGACTTTGACCAAACAGCATTGAAGCATTGACCATTCTAGAAAGTGGCCAAAATTGTTCAAACCTTTGGAGATCAAACACCGAAGGCCAGGGCAGGTGGCCAAAATGCCCTCTGCCGAGCGGCGTAAGAATCCTGAGGATGACGCACGGTGGAAAACAAATGTCAAGGGGAAAATTCCCACTTGTAAAGTTTAGAGAATCATGTAATCTAGCACATAACATTTCCTCCCCTTTTAGCCAAAAAAAATCTCGAGGTGTTAGCAGATAGAGGCCAGTGACGCCTAGAGTAGCAATCAGATTATCGATGTTGCGGAGGTTCTCATAGGGTTGCCAGATGTTGTGTGTATCATGATAGCCGTGCTACTTGATGAAATGTCGATTCATTTATTCAAGGTTTTGATGTCCGAGGATGTCATTAAGTACGTACTGTGGGTCCCCTTCCACCTGAATTGGAGGTAGAGGGGCAACAAACTTGCTGCAGAATCTCTCGTCGGGGTCTTAGTAGTGCTTGAGCTTGTTGACGTAGAAAACCGGATGAATTTCCAGACTGTCGAGTAGGCAAAGTTGAGTGACGACCAGAATTTGCGTGTGCTCGATCTCAAATGATCACAATTATCAGGATTTGAGTTTCGTGAAATCGTCTCTGCACAATTGGATGTTTGTTGAGCTAAGTATGATGCTGCTGCTAGTGTTGAAGGCATCATTGCTGCAATGTTGGTCTGCTACTCCCTTCATGACCCCTGCGTCTTGGCAAGGATGTGCCGTGTTTCCTCCTAGATGCTAGAGAAGTCACAGCGATGGATATCGGCCGTGTCAATGTTGCTTTGACTCTACAAGTTTGCCGTCGATAACCTCAAACAGAATTTTATTGCCCAATCAGTCTTGTGGATCTTGCAGAAAATGCGAAGAAGTTGTTCGAGCATCTGATTGGTTCGATTGGATTTCCTGTCGATTCGGGATGGAAAACCATCAGCTGGATCTGACTGCTTTAAAGTTTCAGCAATCAACACCAAAAATGGATGGTAAATTGACCGTCTTTATCACTAATAATGGTACATGGTACTCTGTGTAGCCATACGATGTAGTTTAGAAACAATTGCGCTGACCTCTCGGTGGTGATGATGGTGGTCATCGGAATGAAGTGGGAAATTCTTGAAAATCTGTCCACCACCACAAGGATGGCTTCATATCCCTCGGGAGTGGTGGAAATTCCCATCAAAAAGTCCGTCTTGATGTCGACCCACAGTTGTAATGGAACAATGAGAGGTTGGAGCAATCCCGGTGGCCTTGTGCTACTAGATTTTTGCTGCTAATAGGTGGTCCATATTTTTCATAATACTACCACGTCGGTCTGTATTCAGTCCCACCATTAGTAATTCTCCAGCATCTTGAGTGTCTTCTCCTTGCCGAAGTTTCCACGTGGTCTGGTTTCATGGCACTCCTTCAATAATCTCCTTTATATCTCCTTGTTTTGTGGTGCGAAGGCCTGGTGAGTCAATTTTTGTCGTTGGTAGGGGTCGTAAAACCAAGATTTGGTCTTGTTGTGTGTACTGAACTCCTTGTAATTCTTTGCGAACAGCCTAGTGAGGTACGGATCTACATCAAAGAGCAATGTGTCCATCGTGTCCATCAATTCTGCTCGTGGAATGAGATCATCAGCTTGATTTGTTTTTCTAGGTCGGTACTCGGTGTCATAGTCGAAGATGGACTCAAGGAACTCCATTGTTGTAAAATCTCGACAATGTTTTAGAGATGTCTATCATGTTCTTCTGGGTGCGTTGTAAGCCAAGATGTCATAAAGATACACGATAACAAAGGCGAAAAGGTACGGCCAGAAAATGTTGTTCATGGCCGCCAAAACAGTTCCAAGGGCGTTATTACACCCGAATGTCCATGCACGTATCTGTTGTAGAATGCCGTATTCTTGATATCCTTATCGATTTTGGGAGTAAAACAATCAGATCTGTGGATCTCATGATAGTCGCTACGTAGGTCCCTTATGGTTAAAATCCTAGCCTAGTAGAGTTGGTTGAAAAGCCATTTGCTCTCAGAAGGGAATATCGGTTCTTGATGCATACGCCGTTCAACGCCCTGTAATTCATGCACATCCACATCTCGCTGACTTTCTTTTTTACAAAAGGTATAGGTGTGGCATAAGGTTACATGGGCGGCCTGATGATCCCTGACCAAGCATCTTGTTCAGTTGCCTTTTGGGCTTAGTCTGTTCATGGTCGATCATCCGATAGGTCCCCTTGACATCAGTCTGCTGTCCAGAATCAGGTCTATTTAATGATGGACACTGCATTGTGCAGGTAACTCTCGAGGCAGTTCATCAGAAAGAACTCCTTCAAACTCCTTGACCAGGGATGAAAAATCATTTGCAATGGTTACAAACTTCTCACGTGTCGAGGCTGATGAGGCTAATG
The DNA here is from genome assembly GCA_023375785.1 of Penium margaritaceum. NCBI lineage: Eukaryota > Viridiplantae > Streptophyta > Zygnematophyceae > Desmidiales > Peniaceae > Penium > Penium margaritaceum. The sequence continues at coordinate 162,131 of SZWC01001552.1, forward strand.
TTTTGCATCCATAGCTGTGATCTCCTCTACTTCCCCTGATTTCACAAAGACGAGCCATGCTTGTACTCTATGACACAAGTGCCATTTGGCCACATCCAGTGACATCGGCTAGGTACGTTGTTTTGTGGCTGCTCCAACTTCCTTTCTTGCTTCCTACTCTACTGCTTCCTATAATTGACGTCGTATTTTGGGTCGCTAGAACAGAGCCATGTGTCACTCCTTGTTGTAATGCTGACGTAGACTGATCCAATATTGCAGTCTACATGTGTATTGTGCTAAAAGGGGATGTATCACCCAAGGATGTTTTTATGGTTACTCGTTGGACAAGTTCTCTAGACCATTACGCTGTGCAGGTCTCTTATTTGTAATCATAGTGATTCACACATTCGGCAGATTTGTAGGCACCCATTGATGCTTTCCTTCAAACATCCTTGGTTTGGTGTGTAAATGCAGCTTCTGCACCATGTTGTTATAAAAAAAACGTTAGAACTACTCCATCCAATTGTGCAGGTACTGTTTTTTGACTTTTGTAATCTGTTGGTCGTACTCAAAGCAGCAGTGCTGGTTTGTCGTCCTCGTACTCCTTGTTGAATTTTGTGACCTCAAGAGTCCTTGTCTGCAGCAATGTGTGCTGTTCAAATGAGACATAGGTCAGCACATATTTTTTTGATCGGAATGGAGGCTCACCATCTACTCCTGTCCTTTGTTGTTTCCAGACTCCTCATATTTTCTCTATGGTTTCCTTCTCCCCTTTTTGGCCTGCTGCTGCCATTTCCAGCAGTCACACGAGATATGACCCGGCTTCCTGCAAGTCCAACACAGTCATTAATAGTGTTGATTGAAGGCTTCATTCTCCACTGGAGACAAGGTTTTAGCCAACTACGACTTTCCGCCGCCACAATATGGATTGTGGCCTTGGGGTTGAAAGCCATTGGATTCCTGCATCCGAGTATTGTAGTTGGCGCTATCAATACAATCAGCTCCTGCGATCATTTGTGGGAGGTTTTCTTGGATGCCGGATATGCTATTTCTTGTCTGATTTTATGCTTGAGGCCATTGTGTAGTAGAAATGGAGTTTTTTTGGGGGAAAGATCTGTGCTGGTGATGATTTTATAGAAGTACCAAGTGTACTTTGCCACAGTAGATTGCTAATGCAAGCCTTGAAGCTTGTTTCATGTAATATTCTTCTCATTGATTTTTCCAAAGTATTCAAGTATTGCGCACGTGAAGTCCATCCATTTTTCCGTGGAATAGGTGAGTCGTGCCACATTGGATTGATTTTTCGAAGAGGAAAAACGCCTGTGGTTGGCAATATGAGAGTGGTCGCGTGAGCCGTTGATCCAGCCCTGCCGGTCTCCTACTGTCATTGGATGGCCTTTAGATCATACCACCAACGTAAATATGTGCCATGTAGAAGCAAGGCCGCGAGCTGAATGTTATTTTTGTCATTGTTGATCCGAGCATTGGTGAAGTACACATCCAAAATTTTCAGCCACGTTCAAACCATTGGTCATTTGAAGTTTACAGGGTCAAACGACTCATGAAGTGCCGATAGAATTTTAAGTCCACTTAAGAGTTGACTATTTCTCTTGGTGAGCAGTGCTTTCCACGAGCGCACATTTTTAAGATCCTTCATTGTCACAGTTAGCTGTTGGAGCAGATGTGTGTCGAGGCTCTCAAGTCCCAACCGCATATGGTGCAAATCCTCATCAATGTGAGATTGTTGGCCGGTGCCTCCTATCGTGACTAGTGTCATCCCGACAGGCAATGGTGGAGGCACAGGGTTTGCCAAGCCCCAGGGATCCGTCATTGCATTGGCCGTCGAAGTCATCGGCATTGTGCTGTTTGTTGCCAGGGTTACTAGTGCTATCCTGTTCGCCTCGAGGGTTTTTTTGCCTGTGTGCTGCTGATCCTCCATTGTCTGAGTCTTTGCTGGTTATTGCTGCTAGTCACCGGGTATGTTTGCTCCGTTCACCATCGTCGTCGCAAAGTCTGTGATATTTTGGATGGTGGAGATGTACTAAAGAGTTATGTGAGTTTGTCATCGTATAGTAATTGTGTCGGCTGTCCCTCAAGTGTTGTTGCACTGTGACACCAAGTGTTGTGCCAAGCGGAACGTGGATGAGCTGCGGAGTAGAAAACAGTTCAAGGAATCAGGAAAAATGAATAACTTGTATCTAGAAGTAAGTTTACTTTGATGATAAGTGTCAGAAATGTGGAGCACATATGTTCAAGAGCAAGAAACAGAATGAGGGATATGTTAGGTCTTGGTCCCTCAAGTCGAGCAATGTGTGAGATGCCGAACTGTGATTGGTCGCTTCAAGAAACGCTTCCAAGATGTCCGGGGGGTTCAATAATATTCAGGTGATGCTTTATAGAAGTCTAGCTTGATCAAGTAGTTGACCGAACAGTATCAAAACATCGATGCAGTTTGAGACAGTTCTGTCGACCAATGTAGAAAGTGGTCGAACTTGTCAGGGCCTTTCAAAATGGAACACCAAAGGTCAGGGCAGGTGGTCAAGGGACCTTGGCCAAGTGGCGTAACAATCCCATGGTTGACGCGTGGTAGGAAACAATTTTGAGGACAAAAATTTCCACTCACGGAGGTTAAGGACTCGTGTACGTCTGGGACAAAACAATCTGTGGCCCTCATTCACCCCCACCTCATAAAAATAAGCCGTATTTTTCCCTGCCGTGGAAGACTGCGCCCCATCTGTCCCTATCCAAAATGTTATGCCGATTGGAATGAGGATGATTTATAGGTAGATTTTGCATGGCAACAGGCAATTCAAGGATTTGGGACAATTCAATAGTGTGGAGTTATTAGTAAGTGTACTTCTCTTTGAAAATGTCAAAATTTCAACCGCTTATATACAAGAATGAGGAATACTTTGTCACACTGAGGCAAATGTGAATGGTTCACATGTAGAAGGTGCGGAGCAGATAACAATTGGAAGATTTGGATAATTGATCAGTTTTTTACAAGTAGTAAATTTTGGAACATTCCAGCGTTTATATATAAGAAGGGAAAGAATAATCTTACCTGATTGGGGTTTGGGGGGGCTCAAGTTGAGCAACGCACGAGACATTGCTGCATGAGTGGCTACATCAAGAAACTCCACCGAGAAGTTGAGAGATTAAGAAAAATCAAGGGACATCTTTAAAAAGATCCATTGAACAGTACCAAAAGGTCCATGATAGTTCTGTCGACATTTTTAGAATGTGGTCAAATCTATTAGAACCCTCCAGAATAGAACATCGAAGTCAGGGCAGGCGGCCTAAATTCCCTTGGCTGATCGGCATCAAACTTCAGAGGCCGAAGTGAATGGACCATAAATGTAAGGACATAAATGCCCACACACAGAGTGAAAGGAAACTTTAATGTTAGGGGCAAAAACCCCACGACGTCTTGGAACGTTGCGAGATGTAGATTGATACCATCTTAAATAGCCGTCAATCTGATTATCGACATCTTGGATTTTCATACGGCTCTCAACTGTTATGCAATGTGTCCTCACCCTGCCAATCGATGAGAAATCCGTGGCCTTTCCACTGCGGCGGTGTCCCAAACAATCTCTGATGGTGTACTCCGTGCCCTCGTCTGCTTTGATAGGGGATGGCGGAGGCACGTCTTTGTCGGGGAAGTGCTGGCTGGGGTCCCGGTAGAAATTGAGTTTGCTAATGTGGAACACCGGGTGGATGGTCATGCAATCTGGTGGTCAGGGTTTTGTGATAGTGGGTGTCCACACCTCCTCAATCGCAAATGGCTCCAACCACTTCAGTTTGATTTTTGTACAATCCTGTCCTCGTAAGCAGAGATTTGCCAAGCTCACAAACATGGAATTCAGTGCCCGTCTGTCTTTTTCGGTTGCTCCCTTCATTGCTTTTACGTCTTCACAAGGATCTAGAAAGTCTCATCTAATATGCTCTAAAATTCTTGCTGTTGGGTGTTGAATACTAGTGTGTTGCTTGAATTCTACAAACCTGCCAGAGTTGAGAGGATTTTTCCATAAACCACCTCAGAAGGGATCTTTTCAGTTGAGGTGGATGTTGCAGAGTTTTATGCGACCTTGGCAATCAGTAGCTTGAGTGCACATTGAGTGTCCTGTGGCTTGCAACGAGGTCAAAGAAGGTGTTGAACTGTCTAATTGGTGTGCTCAGTCCATCCTTCAGCCTTTGGGTGGAAGGCCGTTAATAGCTGGATTGTTTTCCCATAGTGAACCATCAGCTCTTGCAAAGTTGCTGGTGAACCTCCTGTCCTGGTCACTAGTGATGGAGGAGGGAACACCATGCAGTCGGATGACATTACTGAGGAAGAGTTGTGCTGTTCTCTTGGTGGTGACTATGGTTTTTATTGGGATGAAGTGTGTCATACTCAAGGATTTTTTAACCAGCACGAGTATTGTATCAAAACCCTCCGGTGCAATGGAAAAATCCGTCATGAAGTCCATGGAGTTATCCAACCATGGTTGTTTGGGTACCAGTAGTGATTGAAGAAAATCCTTTCTATCTCTACTTAAGGCGTTGGCACATGTCGCATGTCTTGTAGTTGTTTTTTTTAATCGGTTTGCTTCTTGTCCTAACAGTAGTACTTTGCAAGCTTCTTAAGCATTTCATCATCATCAAAGTATCCACCTTGTTAGATGTCAAGGAAATCCTCCAATGCAACTTGTTACTTGGTGGAAAGACAAACTGTCTAGTGAATCACCATCGCCAATAGGAGTCGTTGAACCAGAATTCTGTTTTGTCATACCCATCAAACTCTTCACATCTTGGTTTTGTTTAACAAGCAACATGCTCATCTTGGCCATCAGATCTGGTCACTGACTTGGAGCTTCTTTTGGATTTGTTTTTTAGGTAGGTACTTTATGTTATAGTCAAAGTTCGGCTCAAGGAACTCTATCCATGAATTTTTTCAATGATTTTTTCATTGTTTCACCATGTCATGAGATGTTTTAGTGCGTGACATTCGGAAAAAAAATGACACATTGTCAATATTCCATATTGCACCACATCTTCAATGCGTGTACAACTGCCAACAGTTTCTCTTTCCACACTACATAGTTTAGCTCCATCCCGCATAACTTTCTCGACATATATGTGACCAGTTGTTCTCGAACGCCTTTGGCTTGGAGGAGCACAGCTCCGATTGCTGAATTGGACGCATCGTTGTCCATGATGTAATCAGTCGTTGGATGTGCCAACTGTAAGGACGGTGCCAAGGTCAGAGCGTCTTCTAAAGAGTTGAGCACTTCTTGTTTGCTATCTCCCCAACTCAGCTTGGTGGTTTTGCGACTCAGTTCAGAGAGGGGCGCTGACACATGGGCATGGTCCTTTAAAGATCAATGGTAATAGTTGCAATACCCCAAAAATACACAGGCACATGAAACATTGGTGGACGTCAGTGAACCAGCAACCGCCACCACTTTCTTCGGGTCCATCGTAACCTGTCCACCATTGTTGATGTGGCTAAAAACTCGATCGAATGATGGCCAAGTCTGCACTTCAAGAGTTTTCCTTATAATTCCTCTGTCTGTAAAATATTGAGAAATTGTTGAAGGTTTACACCATGCTTCTCTTGCGTGTGACTCTATACAAGGATGTAATAAGATGTACGACGATGAATTTGTCAAGGTACAACCAAAATATTGTGTTCATGGCTACCAAAAATGTTCAGTATTCGCAAGTCTGAAAATCATTAAAGAAAAACTTGAACTGACAGTATTGGGTGCAGATTGCCATCTCATCAGTGTCCTTATCAGATAGCCTCTCTGTAGGCCGATTTGGTGAAAGTCTTGTTCAAGGATAGATTTTGGCCACTCATTGGGCAGGTTCTTCAAATCGTGCATTCCACAGTTCTCCGATTTCCAGTTCAGATGGTTTGTGAAGTTGATGAATCTTCAGTCATCCGTAAATTTTTTTCCTTCAAACACCCTTGGTTTGATATGTAAAGCCCAGCTTCCAACCCATCTCGTTGCTTACAATACTATGAGAAGCTCCTCCATCCATAAGTGTCGGTACCATTGTATAACTTTTGCAACCTCCCAGCAGTACCGCCGTTTGGTTTTCCTTGTACTCCTCATTGAATTTTTGTGAACTCAGGGATTCATGTATATGGCTTTGAGAGCAGTTCATATAGGTGCTTGGTCATTGCAGGATTATCCAGTTGGTCAATCTGTTAGCCGTCTACTCCTGCCCTTTTCCATTTCCCGACTACTTTTTTTTCACTATGACTTCCCTCCTTTTTGGCTTGCTACTACCATTTCCCCAAAAAAAATGAGATTTGACCTGGCTTCTCGCAAGTCTAGTACATCCACTGGTCATGTAGATTGATGGTGTCAATATCCATTGAAGACAAGGTATTTGTTGACCATGACTTCCCGCTGCCACGATATGGATTATGAACGGGGTCTCCAACGATTGAATTCCTATATCCGAATGGTGTTACTAGCACTATCGATGAAATCAACAGCTGTAATCATTTTCAAAATGTCATCCTCATCATCAAAAGTTGCGATTGCAAGTCAAATGTTCCATTTGAGTCCATCATTGTAGTGACACCGGAGTTCATTGGGGGTGATATTGCTGTCAGTGATGAATTTGCACAACACCATGTGTACTCTGCAATGCTAAAGTGTTGATTCAAGTATTCAAGCTTGTACACTGCATTGAACTTCACATTCACCATTAAAAAAAAAATCAAATATGGTACATGGAAATTCAATCTAGTTCTTTGGTGGGATCACAGAGTCTTTCCACATCAGATTTACATGCTCCAAAGGTAGGACGCCAGCGGTCAACGATGTGAGACCAATTGCTTAAGCCGTTGATGCACTTGCACCAGTCTCTTGCTATCGTTGGATATCCTTTAGATTGGACCACCAAATTAAACATGTGCCGGAAAAAAGCAAGACCGTAAATTAATCATGTTTCAATTGTTGTTACCCCTTGAACAATTACATATACGTCCAAACTCGTCGGCTACAACTGAACTGTCGATTCCTTTTTGTACATGTCTTCGTTCATACAAGTCTATAGTTCAGTGCCTCCTCCCATCATACCAGGTGTGGTCCCGACAGGCAATGGCACAGGCGATGGGTTTGCCGAGCCCAAGGGAATCGTCACCAGATTGATTGTCAGAGTTGTTGGAGTTAGGCCATTCACCACAAAGCCTGTTACTGCTATTGTATTTTTCCCCTTAGTGGGCCCGAGTGCGGTGCCGAGAGGCATCGACAAGCCACAGGAAGGATGAAAATCCTTGCATTTTACTCTAGCTCCCTAGATATTGCTCCAAATCAAAATTGGGTTTAACTTCCTGAAATTTGAAGAGTTTCTGAATCTGGTACAACTTGAATCACTGGATTCACACCAGTAACGAGGAAGATAATATAAGCTTCCAGAGTTGCGATGTGTGTGGCGACTCATGGAGTTAACCGTGATTCAACTTCCGAAAGAAAATCCACCGGAGCGAGTAACAAAGGTACATGTGGTGGATTATTCCCGGAAGACGGCCAAGTTGTCCGGTGGACAAGATCCACGGGAGTCAGTACTACAGGTTGTTACTGGAGAACTTAGCCAACATCTTGGCTCGGAGTCCGAAATTCAGTAGTATCATTTGTTTCTCAGGGATGATCAAAATTCCGACTCCAGGTCTGCGGACAGGTTTCAAACCGCGTCAATCCCCATCACCAAAATCGATAATTAACTCATCAAAATGCACCGCAAAAGCACAGGAGAAACCACCACTACGTGTAGGAACTTCTATGCCTCCGGAAAGGCGTTTTGATGGGTCCTTGATGTGCGAGGATGCCTCGGCGGATGGGCATCACGCGCGTCGCTAAGTGAGCGGCTGGATTGGTGTGTCACACTTTAGCTCACGTAGCAGGAGCTATGATTAACCAAATCACATGCAGTTTGGTGTATTGGAAGACTTGAGAGGAGCCCAATAACTCGTCAGTTCATTTCCATGTCCAAAAGATAAAGCAAATTCTGATATTCTCTTTGCAAAAGTCAATGTCTTGCAACTCTGTCCAACTCCCACAAACATAGCATGAGGCGACCAGAAAGCTCAAATGTAGATTCAAAATTTGCACAGAACACAGCCGTGAACTTAGAGTATCCGTACCGCGTTGGAACTGCCACCTGACAAATGGTCATGGGCCCACAGCCCTGGCAGGTCTTCACATCATTCATGGCTTTTGCAGCGGACGGGACTGTTGTTGCGGATGATGTCGCTGTCAAACTGAGAGCTCAAAGTAGAAGACTGCACAAATGGCACAGAAGGAGACACAGCCCATCCACAACTATGCGAGAAGCCCTGGCTCTAGGCTATGGAGGTGGCACTTCCAGATCCACCTCTCGCATAAGGGGCTGCTGGAGGTCATGAAGGGAACGGAAGTCGTTGAGGAAGAGACAGCAACGGAAGCACAAAAGGAGGCCTTTGCAAAGAAGAACATGCAAGCGGCTTGATTTGCTGCATGGCAGTGAGGATGTCCTCGTCCTCCTCCATCCTCACCATTAGAAACTGCTTGATTGTGAAGATCCTGTTCACAAGAAAAGTGGATTGGTGGATGGTGCAAAGTTTTTCCCATGCCTCGGCTGCCAACGTGCAGCCTTGGAAGTAGCCCCATTGATTCTTGATAGTAGAAAACAGCAAGAGCATGAGCACCTCTGTATATTTATTTGCAAAGGTCGTCTGTCGCGTTCTTTTTGTCGAGCACCTCCATGCCCTTCATCAGGTCAATTAGTCCCTTGTGTGCAAGGTGGATCTCAAATTGCCACCTCCACAACCCAAAGCGAGGGCCACCAGCGTACTTTTGGATCAGAAACGACTTTTTCTTCAGTGCCATGTTGCGCTTTTGCTACCTGGGTCATCAAACATTGACAGCGAGGTTGTCCGAGACATTCCTCCTGTCCGCTGCGGAATCTGTGAACAGTTTGGGACTAGTTAGGGCTGTGGGCCTCTGACACTTTTGTTGTAAATGTAGTTCCAAAGTGGCCTGACTACGTCCTAAGGTTCACAGCTCTTTTGGGCAGCAGTCTTAGACGAAGCGTGTGCTTCTGGTCGCCACACGATATGTGAGCAGAGTTATGACGGAATTCAGCAATACACAAAGTTCAAAGAGCTGGGGATCAATTTTGGTTGGATCTTTGTACAAGGACCACGTCATGAAAGTTATATTTCTAATCGCAAGCTTAACAACGCATCAAACCGCATGCGATTTCGACCACTGTAGCGCCCGTTACGGAATTTGGAATGCATCATTGAGTCTCTGTCCCTGACAGAGCACTAGCGTGAGTGACTGGTGCCCGAAGTGCCCTGGATCCCAATGAAGTACCAGACTGCCATTCCGAAGCACACATGGCTCCAATCAAACATTGGATAATGTTGATAAAAATCCCCCAAGGGGCGCCTCGGCCATGGTGTGTGTGTGTGTGTGTGGTGGGAGTTGAACTGGTCACTGCCGGATCAATTTTCCGACAGGTACCAAGTCTGCCGTCCAAATCCGGACGGCCAACACCACCTCCCTACTTTGACGGACCATAAATCCCTCAATTCTTGGCCAATTTCTGGGATTGCAGTTGGTCCAGCATGTCCTCTAGTTTCTGAAACATCCATCCATGCATACAATATTGCACTGTACAAGGGTCTGGAGCCATCATCCTGAAAAAGGGTGACTCCAGGACATAGCACGGAGAAATATGTAACAACGCGCACAACCGTGAACTTGGAGGACCCTTCAGGCCACATTGGAACTGGCAGCACACAGTTTCTGACATTTGGTGTCTTGTACACCTAGAGAGCGCCATGGATTGCGTGGTATTGATTCTCTATCAAAGTCTCCATCAGTTACTGCTACTCGTTGCTGAATACCCACGCTCCATTCACAGTCAGTTTCATGAGGTCTACAATCTTCTGGAAAACAAATATGCACTAAAGACATTTGCGAGGTTTTTGCCTTGGAGTAAAGCCATTGGTGGTCCCTCGAATGCTACTAAACTATGATACCAAGTGGAACATAGATGGTTCACATGTAGAAGGTGCAGAGAAAATGATGATATGAGGATTTGGAAAACCTGGATAAGTGTTATTACAAGTGATTGTATTCTTATGATAAGGGTCAGAGTTGTTGAGCACATATATTCAATAGCGGTAGGAAAAATGAGGCATACTTAGGATTTTTTAAACTCAATATGAGTGACGCGTGCACATACATGTCTCTTTGAATTCCAATAGAATTGAGATTCAACCAAACAGTATCAGAAAGTCGATACGACTCGTGATATTTCTGTCTATACATATAGAAGGTGGTCAAAACTGTCAAAAAAAACTGCAAATGGAATACCACAGGTTGGGGAAAGTGGCCAAAACACCCTATGCCAATCGGCGTAAAAATCCAGAGGTCAACAGGTAGTGGGCCATCATGTAAGGACAGAAACATCCATGTGTTAGTGTAGGGACTCATGCACATGAAAGACATAACATACTTAGGTTCTTTGGTGCTCGAGTAGAGAGATGTGTGGAGCACCTCATTGTGAGAGGCTGCTTAGAGAAAAGTTGCCGAGAATTCAATGATTTTTTAGAATATTGAGTCATTAATTTATGAAAATTTACCACTTTCAACCAAAAAATACTGAAATGCCAATACAGTTGGTGACAGTTCTGTCGACACCTATGGAAAGTGGTTGGAACTTCCACAACAGTCTTGAAATTAACACAAAAGTTGGACAAAGTACCCTCAGCCAAACAACATAATGATCCAAGGGTCACTGGAAGGTGGGCCATGAATGTAAGAATGGAAATGTAAGGCCTAGAGGGTGTAGAGGAATCCTCAAGAAGGCTTAGCTCTCATGGATGTATGCTACCGATGTTTGGAGAAGCCAATGGGCACCACTGGTGAGGAATGTGAAGCACAAGGATTGTACACTGGGAGTGGACAGAAACACGTTGCATTCAGTAGAAATGAACCAAAACATGACATTTTTATTTAGCATAGTAAGATTATATCAATTTATTATAGCCTGAGATCTAGAATTTCCAACGCACCCAAGCACGCCCAATCTGGAGCATTAGAGCCCCTGCTACAGCTGTCAATGTAATCCGTGGTGGAGCCGTCCACCATTCCTTGCACGCTAGGCCAGGTGAGGTGTCTCAACAATGACCTATCGAAGTGCCCTTCTTTGGCCCAGAAGTCAAGGTGTTCATCCTGGTCAAAGAGTTTTCCCTGGTTACCTCCTTTGTGCTCCTGGTGCATTTACAACCTGTTGGAGTTTAACCCGGATCACCAACGGTGGATTATCCTATCATCCATGATGGATACAAGATTCCACCGATCAACAACCCAAACTTTGGGCTAGGTTAAATTTCTGAATTTTCACTCAAATTCAGTGATTCAAAGCTAGATTCTTGGATTTCGACTTGGTCATCGCATTTTCAAGCATGCACTTAGTGCCACAATACATAATAGCTGCATCTCCCTTTTCCACCAAGTCTCGCGCATGGTGATGATGAATCTTGATGTTCTTGGTCCTCCTGTGCAGCACCGAGTTCTAGGTGATGCTGATGGCCCTCATGTTGTCAACCTTGAGCTTGGTTGGCTTCCTCTTTGGCACCCAGATCTCTTTTGTCAGCCGCCACAACCACACCATCACAGCTTCCACGAGTACAATGTATCCAGCCTCAGTGCTAGAAAAATGCCACACAATCCTACTTACTGCTTTTTCTCAAAACTGTTGCACCACCAAGCACAGACACGTACCCCGGCATTGAGTTTCTGTCGTCCACATCACCAACCCAGTCAGCATCCGGGTAGCCAGCCAACCTGAGGAAGTCACCATATGCTCGCCCTCCAAACACGATCCGCAACTGTTATTTCACCTTGAGATAGTAGAGAATCTGTTTCACCTCTATTCAATGTAGCAGGTTAGGGTCTTTGACATAGGGGGTCACTTGGCCCTCCCCTAAGGCAAGGTCTGGCCAAGTCTCCTCCACGGAATACATGATGATGTCGATCGCAACTGGTATGGTACGCCTTCCATCTCCTCCTTCTCCTCATCTGTGCTTGAGCTCAAATTACATGTCGTGGTCAAGGGCATGCCGATGGGGTTGCTGTCCTCCATCTCATAGTGAGAGAGCACCTCTTGCACATACTTTACCTCCCACAACTCCAGGGTTCATGGTTTACAATCCCTCTTGATGGCAACGCACAGGTAATACTCAAGCTCGTCCATGTCGGTCATTTTGAACCGACCGTCAAGTTGCTACTTCAGGCTTACCAACTCCTTTGCGTCCAATGACACAAGGATGAGATGTAAAGGACCACAATCTGGTGCAATCTTGGCTGCTTCCATACGTACGCGCTGTGATCCGCCTCACTATGCTTGAATCCAAGCTCGGCCATGAAGCCATCCATCTTCAGGTACCACATGGGTGGTGCTTGCTTTAGCCCATAGAGTGCCTTGTGAAGCTTACACACCTTCCTCGGGGGTACATCTATCCCCTTTAGTATTTCCATGAGGACTTCCTTTTCCAGGTCGCTATTGAGGAATGCTGTTTTTGCATCCATCTGATGGATCTCGTGGTCGCACACCGCTACCGCTTAGAGGATGGTGCAGATGGAGGCGAACTCCACCATCGGTGTGAAGGTTTCCTCACAGTGTTCGTCCTTTTGTTGGGCACAATTTTGCCACCAGCCGTGCCTTGTACCACTCCAGCTTCCACTCTCTGGTGAGCTTCTTTTTTAAGATCCACTTGGAGCCAACTAATCTCATCCTTCGGTCTGTTGATCAGATCTCAAGTGTTGTTACCCTTGTAGGAGGCAAGCTAAGAATTTATAGCTCCCTCCCACTCAGCTCCATCCCTCCGCTGCAATTCCTCTTTGATGTATTGGACTCTTGCACAAAGAATGCTCAAGCAAACCCTTTCAAGATGTCCTCCGCAGCATCGTATCGCTTTGCCGTCTTCCTCGCGCATTTGCGTCTCCACGGCTACTGCTGTTGGGGCAGTTTTTGTTTTTGTTGTTACTACTGCTACCCCTTTGTAGTACCACTTGCAACTTTGGCCTGCTCCTCCTCTAATGGGGACCATGGAGAGGCGGGCTCACATCCCACGTCCTCGTTCAGATCCACTATTGTCAGCACAATGGAACCATTGTCTGCTTCGGCTGAATTCAAAGCGCCTGCTCCCCCATCCTCCGGATGGTTGCCACCGATTTGAGCCGCTCAGTTGTCACCCTCGTTTGTGTTTTCAAGCATCTTCTCGTTGAGGAATGGCAGCAACTCTCATCTCTTGGAGAGATCCACATCCTTGTCCATCTAGCGGTTGTCCTCGTCGATCGTAACACCGTGGCTCTTCACAATCTGCTGCCTCCATGGGTCAAATAACGGGTACGCCTTGCTCTTATACCCGACAAAGATGCACCAGTGTATCCGCGAGTCTAGCTTGTCCCGCCCCTCCTGTGCCTGCACAATAGCATGTGCAATGCAGCCAAACATCTGGAGATGAGCCACAGTTGGCTTCCTCCTACTTCATACCTCTTGCAGTTTTTTCCACAAGTTGGACTTCGTGTATCTTAGTGGCTTTATTGGCTTCAATTTCATGATGTACGCTATTGTCCGTGCCACCTCACCTCAATACTTTTGCGTGAGTTCAGCATCATTCAACATGGACCTGACCATGTTGAGGATGGTATGTTTTCCCTCTTAGCAACGTCGTTCTGTTGTTGAGAGTTTGGTGTAGTGTTCTTCATCCATGCAGAGCAGCCCTCATACTCGCCGCCATTGTCGCTCCGGAATTCCCTTACCTTCAACTCCATTTATCGCTCCTTTGCTACCACAAAATCCTGCATACATGAGAACAGATGGCCTTTCCTCTTGATGATGTGGAGGTAAATCTTGCGGCTCTGGTCTTTGATGAAGGTGAAGAAGTAGCAAGCTCCTCTGGTGGAGCCGTCAAGTGGTCCGTACATTTCAGTGTGCACCAGCTCCAACTTTGCCAATGTATGAGTCCCTTTGCCTCCAAATAGCTGCAATGTTGTCTTGATAACCACAAATGGCTCGCACATGGCCTCTTTGGCTGCTCCAAGCTCTTGACTTTAAGATCCCACACCATCTCCTTCCTTTCCATGTCCGTCACAGTCGAGGGAGTGACATGACATAGGCAGTGGTGCCATAGTTCCAGGTGCCCGTTGTCCTTCTTTGCAGGGTGGGTGGCATTGGGCCCCGGCTGTTCGACAAGGATCTTGGTGTGGAGAAGGTAAAATTCCTCATCCATTCCGGATGATGGCCTCCTTCTTTGTGAATAGCACCTTGAGCCCCATGGCTCACTGACAGCCAATTTGTCCCAAAGTTGGACATGTGGAACACGTCATGTATGGTGCACGAGATTACTGTCCTGTTCCCTAAGGAATTGATGCAGATGCTGCCTTTCCTAGTGGCCAACTCTGTTTTGCCATTGGCCACCATCAAGCGCTGCTCCGAGGTACGTAGGTGAAAAATTGTTAAAAAGTGCCCCTACCATGGATGTCGTTTGCCATTTTCCTGGTTCGACCACTAAATAGTGGCTGGATTTCTGATCTGATTGGATATTTGGACTCCTTGGATTTTATCATGCAGTTTTGAGCTTTCAGTTGCTCAATTTGGTTGAGAATTCAAGAAGTTAGTCCCATTCGAAGTTCGGATGGTCGGCAGGTGGAATCTGGGTCTCCGCTATTGGTGACGGGATTATTCCACCGCGGTGGCCCAAGTTCATCTCCAGCGAGCTCTAAATGCACCAGGGGCATGAATGAAGTGACCAGAGGGACCTCCTTGACCAGGGTGAACTTCTCCTTGACTTCTGGGCGAGGGAAGGCACTTTGACGGGTCATCGTCAAAGCGCCCCCCGTTGCCTAGCGTGCAAGGCATGGTGGGCGGCTCCACCAAGGGTTACATCGACAGCCGTAGCAGGGGCTCTATTGCTCCATTTTGGGCGTGCTTGGATGCGTTGGAAAGCTGAGATCACAGGATATAATAATCTGATATAATCTCATTAGAAGAACTCACCATTAATGATTCTTAGCCTTTCTCAGTTTCCGCAATCTGCATTCTGCCAGAATTCTACCCTTGGTGTTGTGGCGACCCAAAGCACACACCACCCTTGGAAGTCTCTTTGCACTAAGTAGCCGTGGACACTTGTGGTGGATCAGAGAACTCCATGACAGCATTCCTGACAAGAATACCATCCACTTGCATTACGCGTAGTGACCTTATCCAGAGTCCATCGTGGTGACCTCTGGATCCGTCAAGTCAGTTGACTCCCGTGCCATGAGCACTGGCTTTCCTGCTTCCCAGCCCTCCCCGGCTGGTCCAAATTCTTGTTGGGGCAGTTTCATGCGTCGTGGTCTCCTTTGCCACAGTTGTACAACTCCCCTCTCTTGTCGCTTTTCTTGGTGCCCTCCTTTCCAACCTTCCCCTTCTTGCCTCAACATCCATCTTGAGGGCAGAAAGGCATAGGCAGAACTCAATGTTATCCCATTCTCTCTCCCACCATGCCACATCCGTTCATTGTGGACGTACTCAGCCACCTTGGGGTATTTTAGCTCAACAGCGGGCCAACTGCCAAGGACGGTGATTATGGGAATCCAACTAACTAGTAATGCCATGCGGAGGATCATTGCTTGAAGCTGAGGGTCGGCCTTCCACCTAGTGGCTACGCACGTGGCAACAAGGAACTCCCCTCTCTGCAGGATCACTATGATGTCGTCACCTTAGTTGGCTCCGAGGATGACAAGCCATCTAGAGACAAAGAGCTAGTTAACAAGGTTGCTGGACTAGTGGATAGAGAAGCATTTCTTCCATGCCTCTGTGGCCTCTATATATCCTTGAATGTGAGTGTGAAAGCAAGTTCCAACACCAAAAAAGTGCCTTCTTGTTGTGCTTCTTGAATGTCTCCACTTCCCCCAGCGTAGCAATGTCCGGAGGGATTGTCTCTTTACCCTTGACCAGCTGAAGCAGCCCCTTGTGGTCAAGATACAACTCAAAATGCCATTTCCACAAGGAGAAGCCCGTCTCGTCAAAATTTGAGATGGTGCTCAGTCATTGCCATGGCGCACAACGGTAGCATGAATGTTGAAGAGGTAGGGTACTTCTAGGCACATGGGCCTATGATTCTTTGTTGTACCTAGTAGGTATAGAGGGACCCTCAAGGATGCCTAGCTTTCAATGATATATGCTACCAATATTTGGAGTAGCCAATAGGCACTACTGGTGAGGAGCATGGAGCATAAGGATCACAGACTGGGAGTGGGCAAAAAAACACTACATTCAGTAGTACTGAATCGAGACATGATTTTGTTACTTAGCATAGTAGGATTACATTGGTTTCATGTAGCCTGTGATATAAGATTTCCAAAACATCCAAGAACATCCAATTTGGAGCAGTAGGGCTCCTGCTGTGGCTGTCGAAGTAACCCGTGGTGGATCCGTCCACCCTGCCTTGCACACTAGGCCAGGAGAGGTGCTTCCACGGTGACCTGTCAAAACACCCTTCTCTGGCCCAAAAGCCAAGTAGGAGATCATTATGGTCAAGGAGCTCTTACTGGTCAACTCTTTTGTGGCTCTGGTGTATTTGGATCATGTTGGAGTTGAATCTGGATCACCAGCGGTGGAATATCCCGTCACCTATGACGGATACAGGTTTCCACCTATCAACAGCCCTAACTTTTGGGCTAGGCTAAATTTCTAAAAAATCACTTCAATTTATCAATTAAAAGCTCAATAATGCACAGAAATTCCCATTTAATCCAAATTTAAGTTCACTTCAGGTGTTCAACCACTCGCTAGTGGTCAAATCCGTGAATATAAGAAACAACACTCATTCCAAGGGGCACAAAATTCTAACAAGAAATGTCCACAGAAAAAGTTGATGGACGTATGTATGGCAGGAACATAACAATTTTCCTCTTCTTGATCACAACATCCGGGTACATTGCAAGACGTAGGTCAATGTAAAAAATAAAACCCATCAGTCTGTTGATTGATGTCGTGGAGGTCGTCGTAGACCTCCGAGCTGCTATGCAAAGCGTCATAACCTTGCCACTTTATGAGATACTTCGCAAATTTTCCAGTGCCACAAAATATCTTTTAGCACGTACTCCATGCCCTTGTCTACTTCCACGGGTGGTGGCGGAGATACTTCTCTACAATGGAAATACTCGTTGGGGTCCAAATAGAGTTTCAGTCAGTTGATGTGGAACATTGGGTACATAGGCATATTGCCTGGTAGTCAGAATTTCATGACAACAGGTTGCTGCATCTCTTCAATCACGAACAGTCCAAACCATCTATGTTTGATCTTCATGCAGCCCTCTCCTTGTAAAAGGAAATTCCATAAGCTGGGGAAAACATGATCACCAAAATAACATTCAATGTCAATCCGATGCTTGTCGGATGATTGCTTCATCGCTGCTAGGGTTTTTGCAAGCATCTGGCAAGTCTTATCCAATATACTTTAGAAAAATCGTTATTGGATTTCAAGTGTGGGTGTATTGCTGGATCTCTATCCAAATTTTCACTTTTTATTAAAGAAATAATCTAGAAATTTTGCCTTTTGCTGTGGACGTTGTATCATTGAATGCAAGTTCGGCACTCAGTAGTTTGACCACCCAGTCACTGCCATGTGCTTTGTACATGGTTTGGAATAGATTCTCATGCATCCGATTGGCGTGCTCAGTCTTCTCATCAGTCTGAGGATGGATGCGTTGTTGATTGCTGGATCCGACTGTCATAGCGAGTCGACAGCACCCTCCAAAAGCAGCTGGTGAAACTTGTGTCTCTGTCACTAGTGATGGAGGGGAAACCGCGTAGTTAAACAAAGTTGTTGAAGAACAGCCATGCTTTTCCCTCAGTGGTGATCATGGTTGTTTTTGGGATGTAGTGTGACTTCTTTGAGAACCTGTTGACCACCAAGAACACCGCATAAAATTTCTTCAGTTTAGCGGATAAACCAATCACAAGATCCATGGAGATATACAACCATGCTTCTTTAGATACTGGTAGAAAATCAAGAAAATTTGGAGATTTGCTCCACCTTCAGTTATGGTGTTGACACGTGTTGTACACATGTTGTACTTTGTGACATTGGTTTGTATCTTGTCCCACTAGTATTGTTTTGTGAGTTTCTCTGGTGTATTGTCCTTGCAAAAGTGTCCACTTGGACCAGTGTCATGGCACTCCTCCAACATTATGCGACAGTGTTCTTTTCTGGATGCCATTGCGACCTGGCAAGTGATTTGTCATTGCCAATAGGGATCATCAAACCATAACTATGTCTTCTTGTACCCGTCAAACTCCTTGTAATATTTCACAAAAAGCCTCACGAGGTACAAATCTTGTTGGAAAAGCAACATACTAGTGTCGGCCATTTGAATCTGTTTGCCTAAATTAAAAAATGCATCAAATTTGTCTTTCCATGGTGGTATTCAATGTCGTGGCCGAATTTGGTCTCGAGGAACTCCATCCATCAAGTTTGTCAAAGGTTCAGATTTGCCTGAGTTTTGTACGTGGTGATCACTATGGACGACACATTATTAGATTTCAGATAGTATCACCATGTCTTGAGCATGTGCGCGATAACCATCATCTTGTTTCTATGCACCAAAAGGTTTAGCTCCAGCTTGTACAGCTTTCTCCATAAAAACATGAACAGTAGTTCCCCAACATAATTTTGTATTGAGGAGAACGGCTCTGATTTCTTGATCAGATTAATCGGTGGCTATGATGACATGCACCGTTGCATCTCCCAATTGTAGGGCAGGTGCTGAGGTTAGAGCATTGCTCAAATGAATGAACCCATATTGTTTACTGTCTCCCCAAATACATTCAGTTATTTTACGAGTGAGATGGGAGAGAAGTGCACACACTCTCACCTAATCATGTACAAGTTGACAACAGTAATTTTAGACACCCAAAAATACCTATGTGTCTTGAGCGCATAAGCATGGGCCAATTAGTGAACATCCCCATTATTTTTCGGGTCCATTGTGATCCTTCTACCACCGATGATGTGGCCTAAAAACTTGACTGAACAGCAATAGACGTCCCAATTTAAGTGCTTTTACAATCTCTACCTTTTTTATCTTAAGAACTTTAGATTCGTCCACCGTGCTCCTCCAGGGTGTGACTGTACACCAGGATGTCTTCACGATATATGACGACAGAATCACCAAGGTACCGGCAAAAAATTCGTTCATTGCCGTCATAGATATTTTCATAATTTTTGTAAGTCCTAACTGCATATTCGTGAACTCAAAGTGCACGTAGCGTGTGTGAAAATTTTTCCTCTTGATCTCCCTATCAAATATGGGAATTTGATGACAGCCACTTTACGGGTCAATTTTGTCAAAAAGTTGCGCTCCTCGGAGGAGGTGAATAAGTTTATCTGCTTGTAAAAGAGGGTAGAGTTCTTCATGGTAATTCCCATCAACACCTTGTAGTCCACGCACATCTCCATCTCACCAAATTTATTTTTGCAGGTGCAGCATGTAGTGATGTGGATGAATCATGGACCAAAGATCGCAGCCAGCTAGTGGATGAGCGGCTACAAACATAATGTCTTAAAATTTAATCTGTTGCCCAGATCCAGGTCCATCTGTCAGTACTGTGCTTTGGAGGTACTTCCCGGATAGTTTGTTGGAAACCCCCCTTCAAAATCCTCGACAATTATCACATGTATTGCTGCGATATTCTCTGTTTTCCCTATCTCCATGTGGACTAGCCACATTTGAACTCCACATTGTAGGAATTGCTTGGACACGTCAAAATATATTGCTATTGTACGTCAGGTTGTGGCTGCTGTAACTTCCCCTGCCGCTTTTCCCCATATTGCTTCTCCTAACGGTCGCTACGTCATGGATTACCCAATTAAAGTCAGATGTCTCTTTCTAACATTAATGCTAATGTAGACTGAGCCGTTCCAGTACACTTGCAGCTTGTGCCAGTATAGGAAACCTCATCCAAGAGTTGTTTGGTGGTCAGTATTTGGAAAAGCCGTCTAGACTGTCGAATTCACGCTAAGTTGCTAGAGCATAAGGTTGTTGAATCTCTCAAGTCCAACCAATTTCCGGTACAGCCCATTGGCTGATGCCTCCTCCAAACATGCCAGGTGTCAACTAGTCAGGCAACGGCAGAGACGAGGGGTTTATCAAGCCCGACGGGTTCTGTTACCAAGTTGGCTGTCGGATTCATCCAAGTTGCACCAAACACCGCGAGGCCTGTCGGTATTGCCGCCTGGTTTTCCTGGAGAGCGTTGTGGACTGCTCGTTGTTGATCCTTGATCGCCAGAGTCTTTGCCGGTTACTACAACTTCTTCTTGGGTGCAACTGCTCCATTCACCATGTTCGTCATGAGTTCTGTAATCTTCTAGATGGTAGAGATACTCTGGACTTATGCAAGGCTGTCGCATGGGAGTAAATTCATTGATTTCCCCTCAAGTGGTGTTGCACTCTAGTACCACCGAGAAAAATGTGGATGGTTCACAGAAATAAGTTTCAGAGAAACAGACGATTCAAGGAGGTAGGGAAATTGGATAATTAGGAACTAGAAACCTCCTTTGATTGAAAAGTTTTAGAATGGTGGAGCAAATGTATACAATAGCGGAAACCAGAACGAGGCATATTTGGATTCTTTGGCGCTCGAGTAGAGCAATATGTGCGATGCCATGTTGTGATAGTCTCGTTCAAGACACTCCGCCAAGTAGTCAGGGGGTTTTGAGAATATCAAGACGTGTCTCTATAGAAGACTTGCACCGTAAAATACTTGACCACATAGTATCAAAATATCGATATGCTTTGTGGCATTTTCTTACATCTTGAAACTGGTTAAACCTGTCAGATTCTTTTCAAATGGAACATTGGAGCCCAGGGAAGCTGGCCAAAATCTCTTCGGTCAAACGGTGTAAAAATGCAGAGGTCAACTCGTGGTGGGCCATGATAAGGACAAAAATGCCGGTGCAAGGAGTTCATGGACTCGTGTACGTCAGGGACGCAACATGGGAACCATAAGCCCCATCCACCCACCCAATTTCACCATGCTCAAGTAGCAATGAATGTTGATGCTTGAGAATGACCAAAATATGCATGTGGTGGTATATCACGGCCATCACAATGGAGGGCTATGATAGCGTTGGGAGAGGGGAAATTTTCGGTGACAAAAACCCCGGCCAACATCCGTCAGTCAGCATTTATTTCGTCAAATATTGTGACCCTCCCCCTCCCTTGAAGCTTTCAGGAATATTTTCCTGGTGTGATATGATTCACCAAGTTTCCATGGCTGGTTATGACAAAGACAATTCCAAGACAGGTATGTACTTTGGGTTGCCACACACAAAGTGAGCAGAATTCTAGCAGAATACAGGTTGCGGAAACCAAGAAAGACTCAATGTCATTAATGGTATTTTACAATGGTGATCGTACATCAGATTCTTATAGCCTGTGATCTCAGATTTCTAAAGCATCCAAGCACGCAAAAAATGGAGCAGTAGAGACCCTGCTATGGACGTTAAAGTAACTTATGATAGAGCCGCCTACCATGCCCACGAACGGAGCTGATGGGAGGAGCTTCAATGGTGGCCTGTTGAAGCACCCTTATTGGCGCTCAAACATGGTGGGAGGCTCGCCCTGGTCCAGGAAACCTCCCACGTCCCTTCCTTGATAGCCCGCTTGCATTTGGCTCCTATTGGAGTCGAACTCAGACCACCGACGGTGGAATTCTTCCGTCACCAATGGCGGAGACCCAGATTCTACCCACCTTCCACCTGAAATTTGGGTGGGGCTACATTTCTGAATAGAAATCCCAAAATGAGCATACAAAAGCTCAAAATTACATGGGAGAATCCAGGGAGTCCAAATCTAAAATCAAATCAGATGTTGAATCATTTTCTATTGGTCGAACTAGGAAAAAGGTTAACATCATCCATGGCAGGGGTGTTTTTTTACAATCTCCCTCATGCACCTTCCATGCCGGATGTCTCATGCTCATTTCTACTCATCCGCTTCTGTGTCTTCAAGCTCCTCATGAATTGTCAACCCAAGCCCTACAAGACTGATGACGTGCCAATCCTGGGACTGTGCCTTGGTCAATCAATCTGCGAGCATGTGCTACAATGTTGCAGCACAACCTGTCCCTTCTCCACTATGTCATGCACGTGGTGGTAGTGTACGTCAATGTGCTTCGTCATCATGTACTGCATCAAGTTATTGTTCAGCAAGATGGAGCCGGTGTTATGCTCGTGAACCACCATAGGCTCCTCCTTTGGCACGCCTAGCTCCTCAAGCAATCTGTAGAGCCATCCCGCTTCCTTGACCGCCTCAACTAGCACGATGTATTCCGCCTCCACCATGGAGGTAGTGATGCAGTCCTTCTTCCCGCTGCATCATAAGACGAATGCACCTGCAAGGAAGAACGCATATCGAGAAGTGGACTTCCTTCCGTCCATATCAATGCCATAGTCCACGTCAGTATAGCAGACCAGCCGCCATGGATCTAATTTCCACTGTTTATCGTACTTCAGGTATGCATCCCGCATTTCCTGTAAGTACCTAAGGATGTGTTTCACCGCCTTCCAGTATAGTTACCGAGGGTTAGTCACATACCTGCTCACCTGACCCACCGTGTACGCCATGTCCAGCCGAATCGCCACCATGGCCTACATGAGACTGCCCATCACAGATTGGTAGGACACCTTAGTCATGTCATCCTTCTCCTCTTTTGTTTACTATGCCATTGCCGCACTCAACTCACATCTTGTGGAGACTGGATTGCCTAGTGGTTTGTATTACTCAATGCCATACCACTTCAGGAACTCGGCCATGTAATTGGCCTCTCCCAGCTCAAGTGTGTGTGCCCTCTGGTTTTGCATGATTCTCTTCCCGAGGTAGTACTCCAGCTCACCCATTTTTGTCATCTTTAATCTGCTGCTCAGCTACGTCTCAAGCTATTGCAAGCTGCTAGATGTGATGAACACAGGATCAGGTCATCTACGTGAAGTAAAAAAATCTGATGGAGATCCTTGATACGCCGCACGTGCACATAATGGTCTGACTCAGTACTTTAAACCGAGCTCCACCATGTAGCCATCCATTTACTAGTACCAACACTTGGACACTTGTTTTAGATGCACAAGGCCTTCTGTAGCTTACACACCTTTTCCTCTGGTGCATCCACCCCCTCTAGTACCTCAAGGTAAACCTCCTTCATGATCATGCTATTGAGGAATGTTGTCTTGACATCTGTTTGGTGGATCTCCATGTCCTTTACGGCTGCCACCACAAGGATTGTCTGGATTCTTGTGAACTTGGCGATGAGGGTGAATGGCTCATCGTAGTGCTTGCCTCTCCAAAATGTGTATCCCTTCACCATCAGCTGCACCTTGTACTTCTCCATCTTGCTGTCCTTGGTGAGTTTTGTTGTAGTTTGTCCCTTTGCATGCCCTCGCCAAGCCGCTGGCAGGAGGAAAATCCTCGGGGATGCTCTAGCTTCTTATAGAATGCTCCAAATCCACATTGGATTAAGATTTCTGACATTTGACAACTTGTTGAATTTGGTACAAATTGAATCGACGGAATCCGTCAAGTAACGAGGGAGATTTGGTCTCTCAAAGTTGGGGTATGCGACGAGGCTCAGAGACTTTGCCAAAATTTGGCATCCGGTGGATAAATCCACCGGACGTTAGAAACAAGTCCCATCCGGCAGATTATCTGCCGGATAACTCCTGTAGATAATCCGCCGGAGTGAGTAACACATGTTGGTGCAGAGGAACTTAGCCAAACTCTTGCCTCAGAGTTCTAAACTCAGTAGTACAGTTTGTTACTCAGGGACTTTGTCAAAACTCTGACCGAAGGTCTATAGACAGGTTTCGATTTGAGTCAATCCCCATCATCAAACTTGATGATCAACTCATCAAAACGTACCCCAAAAACACAGGGAGCACTGGCAACGCGTGCAGGGACATATACATCTTTGACAAAGGTGTTCTGATGGGTCCATGATGTTCGAGGACGCCTCAGCGAGCGGGCATCATGTGTGCCGCTAACTGAGTGGCTTGATTGGTGTGTCGCGCTTCAGCTGACATAGCATAGCTACGGTTAAAAGAATTTCACATGCTTTGGTGCATTGGAAAGCTGTAGAGTAGCACTATAACTTTTCAACTCATATCCATGTCGAAAAACTAATGCAAAATACTATTTTACTCTTCGCAAAAGTGACTGTCTTGCAAGTCTGTCCAACTCCCACACGCATAGCGTGAGGCAGCCAGGCAGCTCGACCAAGTGCTGTGACAATGCACGAATTTGTTCTATGTGCAATCCAAAATGGTGGTGTAGGAAACTTGCTCTTTGATTCACACTCCAATCACTGTGGTCATTGGAAAGCACCTTAAGCAAGTTTATATCTTACGTATCTAACTCTAGGTCCCATCTGATACTTGTGGCTTGTTCCAAGTGTATCTCGAACTTCCATAGAAAGGAGGATAACTCCTCCCCTTCACTCGGCCTCATGCTCCTTCACCTGCCCCTTTGGAATTCACCTCAACCAAAAAAACAAACTTGCAAGGAAATGAAAAACAAGTTGCCTCTACTCCAAGGATACCACAACAAGCACTTCCCATCCCTCTCCAGAGTGGCACAAGGGACCAAATGGATCTCTGACCTTTATGAACCAGGATAGCATGCCGTGGAAGTCACACTCATTTACACAATCGCTACCCAAGAAATACCACTTCCACCATGGCATCACTCTCCTCAATCTCCCAAAATGCACAAAGAATGGATCTCAACAGTCAAGGTCTTTCTTGCCACATAGCTTCATATCCAAAAACCAAATTTCATTAAGTCAGGATTTAAACAAGAATACCTGGCATTTAGTCAGCACTTTACATATCCAGATAGTACCTCATTCCAGAAATCTCACACTGAAATTTTTCTCGTCTCTGAAGTGTTCCAAGTCCATCATCTCTTCTCCCTAGACCTCCAAAATTCCCTCCTTCCACCACTCACAACTACACAGCTTGCCATCATAAACAACACTGTAGATAACCTCTTCTTGGCATGGCAACAAATCATGATAAATTCTCAATCAACCTTGGACATTCAACCATTTACCGAGTGCATAACAATCTCCTCCCTCGGTGGCCTTCCACCAACAATTTGCTGTAAAATGAACACTAATCATGATGTGACACTTGGTGGATCCATCCAAGCGACCCTATCATGTAGAAAGTCTAGATTCACCCATGGCGAAGCCATGGGTGGATCTAGAGCTCGAACCCTTATCCACCTCAGGAACTCATTGCACTCTATATAAATGGTCCCCTTTTTTGCACAAATGCATCCTAGACATGCCCATGTCACCATCCCCACCTAAAGAAATCCTCCTTCCATGACCTCAATAAATGGCTCCTCGTCGCCCTCCACACACACCCATCATACCTCCTCTCATGGGCCAAATACCCATCCTCCTGCTTCCGGAGGAAGAACAACATAACCCTAGCCCTCCAAATGGACCTGCGTATCCAATATCCAATGCTCGGAGTCAATGCTTGCTACCAAATCCTCCCACGGTCAGCATCTCTGAACTGCCCCTGATGTCCATTAAAAGAAAACTATTGAGCAGTTTTTTTCTGGAATGCCCTTGTTGAAATCCTTCGTTCTGTTCGCACCGTATGCAGGTCCTTATTACCACATCAGAATCCAGATTCAACAGACCTCCTCGTAGAGAGCCTCACACATGACGCCCATCCTCATTGGGAGCTTATCAAAGCACACATTGTCCACAACTGGTGTAAATTATCGGCATTGCCACAACGAAGCATTACAAACCTGTTCAAAACGCTGTAATCTGATTATCAACTCTTGTAACAAAACTCACTTAAAATTTTCAGGCCAGTATCTTCATTCGGACTCCCATTCCGCAAGTCAGATGAAGGGCTCTCCTGCCCTATGTATGTCCCATTGTTTCTGATTCTGCAGAAACACCCTTACATATGCACGACGTGGATCTTGGGACTCGGTTTTTTTCCCTCGGGCTTCTTTGGTGTCCAGGTGACCCCCCCTCCCAGTGGCTACGACAACAAAACATAAATAGGTTGAAACTCCCGATGTGCCTTGTTTGAACCATACCTTGACACGGACTCACGCCTGCATATTGTCATAAGCACCCGATGTGGTGTTGTCTCATCATAAAGCAGAAACCCCTGATCTCGAAGCGCAGCATTCTCGGATGCCTATTTACTAATTGTTCCCAGCGATGGTGGAAGCAGCCTGCTAAATCATTAAATTCAGAAAACAAGGAAGCAGGCAAATGGTGGTAAGTGAGTTCATCAAAATAGTGGAGCAATGATTGCGATGTGAAATGAAAAACCGTTTTTATCTAACCACGGATTCAACGAACCACAAACCTTCTTGGCTAAGAGTGAGCAAATGGTACATCGATTCCTGACATGAGTGGATTGTCGAAAGTGTTCACAAATTTCCACGTCTGCTGCCCGACCCGGCTCTGCTGGTGTATCGCTTGTTCTTTTATTTTCTCGACTGTTCGACTAAAAGTGTTGCATTAAGTCTAAGTTCATGGGAAAGATCGCATAATGCCATAAGCAGCGTATGACACTTCAATGATTAGCTATGGGACTGGATGCACTAGGGACGGTGGACAGAAGGTCCGGAAGCGCTCAGCCAATGACTGCACGTAAGCTGCTTGATGCACATGGAGAATGCCGTGGGTGCGGTCGCGCTCGATTTCCATGCCCAAAAATACATGTGCAGGTCCAAGATCTTTCATCTTGTATGTGGAATGCAGTAAATCATTCACTCGCTGGACAGCGGCGAGGTCAGGGGATGCAATGAGTAGATCATCCACATAAACGAGTATGATGACAAGGGTGGAGCCCACTGGGGTGAAGAAGAGAGCTGGATCTGTGGTACTGTGCATGAAGCCACCCTTCAAGAGGGTGTGACTGATATCCATGTTCCAGCACCTAGGCGACTGTTTGAGCCCATAGAAGCCCTTCCGTAGTCGCCAGACATGACCAGTGACATCCTCAAAACCAGGGGGCTGGACTATGTAGAGCTCCTCCCCATCCAGAGCACCATGCAAGAAGGCATTGCTCACGGCCATCTGGTGGAGCTCCCAGTTATGCTGTGCGACCATGACAAAGAGCACGCAACTGGTGGTGAAACGGCCAACCGGCGTAAAATCTCAGTCGAAGTCCACCCCTGGTACCTGTGCAAAGCCTTTGGCGGTTAGCCGGGCTTTGTGCTTGTCCAGCGTGCTATTTGGCTTCCACTCACGATGAAAAAACCACATCGTCCCAATGGCTTTACGGCCTGGGGGCAAGTTGAACAGCTCGTACATAGCATGCTCATCAATGGCAGCCAGTTCCTCCTTACAAGCAGCTTCCCACTGGGCAGCATCAGGTGCGGCCCTGGCCTCACGGAGGCTCTATGGATCGGCTGCCTGCAAAGACGGTCTAGCTGTGAGCAGACAAGTGCTGCCAAAGCCAGCTGGAGCATGCAACAACGAGACAGAGATAACACGTCTATGCTCCTGAACAATCAGGGCATAACCAAATGCGGATCCAGGATGTAGGTACGTTGTGACAATGGCAAGGGCAGTCAGACCCACGGCCTTCGTCCTTGGATCCCCATTCACCACAGTACGAGAAAGGGCCGTGGGACAGAGGTCATTGGCCTGGGGCGGCCGAACAATGGCAGGACGCATGCTTGATGGAGGCACTAGGGTGCGGGGATGAAGACGACCACCAGGAGTGCGTGAGTATATCGGACTTGTACTAGAAGAGTGGGTGTGCCGGGATCGAGGAGGCAAGGACAAGACGGGTCGCTCCACTGGAGTGACTGATACAGGAATACTCCTGGACTGGTCTACAGAGGCAATGAACGAAGGAATTGAAGAAGTTCACTCAGTTGCCTGGTCGGCAGAGTCAATGGCCGAAGAAGTGGACTCAGTCGCCTGGTCGGCGGAGTCAGCGGCCAAAGAAGTGGACTGAGTCACCTGGTCGGCAGAGTCAGCGGCCGAAGAAGTGGACTCGTTTGCGTGGTCAGCAGTCTGAGTAATAGACTCACGTGGAAGCTCTACTGCGGTGGAAGTGTTTGGTGTGTATGGGGACATAGGTGACTCAGTGGAACCAGGGATCCTAGACATTGACGGACAAGGAGCAACATCGTGTACTGGTACCGAATCTCCCTCACGCAATGGCGGCGACATGCCTGGAAGTGTTTCAGCATGCACAAAAGGGAGATCACGTGAGAAAAGCTCCTCAAAGAACAGAGCGTCACGTGACTCGATAATGCGATGCCGACAGGGTCCCAGAATTTCCAGGCCTTCGACTGACAAGACACCCGAGAAAGGTACAGAGGTGACCACGGGGAGCCAGCTTGCCGTCCGGCTGGTCCTCTGGGAGCCAAACGCTGGCAACGCAATTCCCCTGACGCGACGAAGATCTGCGTGCTGTCTATACCAAGACTGGTAGCGAGTGACAAGACGGGGCAGGGGACCATGGGGAACTATGTCCCAAACCTAGATCATGTACGACATGGCCTCAAAGAAGAAGCACACGGATAAACCAGACTCAATGCGCATAGTGCAGACCACATCCGCCATGGTGCGGTTCTAGCGCTCAGTGACATCGTTATGCTCTGGAGTGTAAGGTGCAGACGTCTCATATCTTTTGCCACGGATCCTGAGAAAATATTCGCCTCCCCCATAAACTCAAAACCTCAGTCACAATGGAAATGACAAAGGGGATGACCACACTCGCTCTGTGGGAGGAGCCAATCACGAATCACAGCCGCTACATCGCTTCTCTGCCGAAGGCAGAACACCCATAAAAAATGAGAGTAGTCAATGGTGAGGGTGAGAATGGAACGACCACGCTGAGCAACAGACTCGGAATGCAAGAAACCTATGAGGTCATAATGGACTAGCTCAAGTGGGTGCGAGATGCGGGAAGAGAAAACAGGATAAGATGACTTGTGCATCTTGCCCTGAGTGTCGTGGATGCATTCAGTTTTGCAAGATAACTGAAAGGTAGCTGGATCAAGGCCAAGGGCAGGCTGCGTGCGAAGCATGCTCTGAATGGCAGAGCTCTATACGTGGCATAAGTAATGGTGGAGGAGGTGAGTATTTTACGGGGACGGAGTGCTTGTGATAAAGACGTGCGTCCCGTCCAAAGACGGGGGTGAGGACACAGAAGACAGACGAGTGACATACCAAAAGTCATCACGAGACTCTACATATAATATCATACAACCAGACGGATGAAGAGTGACTGTACCGATACCATGCAAGTGCAAGAAATCCATGCTCATGCGGTCGAGGGAAGTACCAGACAGAAGGTTGAGCTCAAGGCCAGGTACATTCACCACATCACTGACGTAGATGTTGTCAGACGGATCTTGAAAATGAAAAACACCAACAGAGGTATGGTTAATGAGGGCCATTTCATACATTGGTTTTTGTGTGTGTGTGTGTGTGTGTGTGTGTGTGTGTGTGTGTGTGTGTGTGTGTGTGTGTGTGTGTGTGTGTGTGTGTGTGTGTGTGTGTGTGTGTGTGTGTGTGTGTGTGTGTGCGTGC
>SZWC01001552.1:195129-207726 GCA_023375785.1 Penium margaritaceum
GAGTGAGAGAGAGAGAGAGAGAGAGAGAGAGAGAGAAAGAGAGAGAGAGAGAGAGAGAGAGAGAGAGATGGAGAGAGAGAGACATTTACTATGCACTATTCAAGTGCACTAGTTTTTTAGTGCATGGTGTTAGTGCATGGTTTTGGAGCGCACCAGAAGGACACACTAAAAAGTGAGTGCATGATCTGCCCACCATTGGGCATATATGCACCAACACCACAAGCAGGAAGCACATGCAACTCGTACAACTCGAACTTCCCTGAGGCTGACAAGGAGGGATGCCCAGACAGTGCGCAATCACCTGCTCCAGCTGGTGCTCGCAAGCAGTGGACCAGGGAGTCTGGAGGTAGTGTTGCGTGGTCATGCCGGATGGAGGAGCTGAGGTATAGCTGATCTGCGACAGAGGAGGTGACCATGTTGCATACGAAGTCCATGCAGAAACAGGTCCGATAGTGGAGGAGACTTTTGCTGATGAAGTGGAGGAAGCGCCAACATGAGAGGCGGTAGTAGTGGCGGTAGTAGCTGTAGCAGTACCAAGGCGCTGCTCATGCTCGTGACACATGGCGCTGATGACACGAGACTCATCAGTGGGAAGTGGGCATGTGTACCAGCCATGACCCGGCTGGCCACAGTTGTGGCACACAAGAAAGCTGCTACGGGAGGAGTTGCTGTCGGACGGCTGCTAGGTCTTGCCCTTCCCTTTCTTCCCACACCCCCCCTTACGGCGGCCACCACCATGAGTGGATCCGGCGGCACTAGGGGTCCCACTCAGCGAAGGCGTAGGGGAGGTAGAGCTGACTGCTGCTAATGCCTCTATGTCTCCACGCTGCAGGCGAGTGTCATGAATCGCCTCCTCCCAGTCCAAAAACCGGGAATAGAACCAGGACATCAGAGTGTCCTAAGACGCCACGGTCTCCAAGATGTCAAGGTCAAAGTCGATGAGGATCTTCATGTAGTCGGAAGTCGTGCCGTTCTTGATGGTGAGAAGAGCGAAGAGCGGGGACGAGCCGGCTTTGCCGAGCCGATGGAGAAGATCATGGGTACGACGCCAATGGGCGGTGACAGACTCTGAGTCACCCATCTTGAATTCACTAAAACTCCTTAAGAGATGACTGATGACGGCCTGGCTAGAAGGACGGTAGGGACATATGAGGGTACTCTAGGCCTCACGAGGGTTAGGGTCGGTTCCGGTGGTAGGATCGCCGATGAAGGGCTTGAGGTCAGTGCAATCACTCTCTTGTGCGGCGAAGACAAGGGCCCTAGCTGCACGGCCTACATTGAACAACTGTTCGGGGACGGAGTTGTACTTCAGGGTATATTAGGGCCAAGGAACCTCACCCTGAGTCCACAGGCAAAACAGTATCTCCTAGGATACAAACTGTCCAACTTGAAGGTGGGATGGCGGTGCCTCAAAATATTTGGGCCTACGCTGAGTACTGGCTACAGTGCCTAGGGACCCTATGGCACTGGAGACAGATTGTTGCTCATGCTGTTGGTTCTGCTCGACTACTGTCTGGGCCACCATAGAGACGGTGGGACCAGGCTGACCACGAAGAGGCGGCTAGATCATGGCAGTTTGGACAACCTGTAAGGTGGCAAGACGTGTCCGCAAGTTGTCAACATGTTGCTGAAGAGCGGCGAACGGGTCAGTCAATGGCGTCGCGCTTGTAGAGCTGGATTGTATGACACCAGTGGTTCCGGGTCTGGCTATGGTAGTGGGTGGTGGATGTTGCCACTAGTACTCTATGTGTTACTGAGTGACAGTAAAATTTGTCAAAAAATCGATGACTACTATTTTGGGCGATTTGTTTGAACGAAAAAAACATATGCTTTTTGTTTCTTTTCAAGAATACCCAGCCAGTTCTTGGGAATCCCCCCTCGAGAAATTATTGATATACCCAATTTTTTCCCTCTGTTTTGTGGCCGGCCGCCCATCAGAGCTGCGTAGAAGCCTACGCGGCTTCCGTACAGCTTCATCACCTGCTGCTACCGCTACTGATGCCATTGCTGCTGTCAGTGCTGCTATGTCCTACTGTTGCGATCGCCGCGAGCTACTGTTGCAGTTATTATTGTTGTTGCTGCTGCCGCTGCTGCTGCTACTGTTGCTAATGTTGTACTACTGTAGTTGCTACTGCGCGCTGCTCCAATTTCCACATCCCTGCTACGTTATGCTCAGCTGACACGTGGCTGTTTCTTTTGCTACAGCTGCTACGCCGCTACTGCTAATGCTGCTGCTACTATGGCCTTGCTGTTGCTACATGGCATGCAGCGAGCCAGGAGGAGCAAGAGTCCGTTTTTTTTTCTTCTCGGATCTCCCGTTGCCGGGTTTAGCAGGGCTAAATCCACAGGTGCTGACATGGCTGCACCCGGCAGGAAGTGTGCGCCGGGTGAAGAGAGGAGTAGGTAGAGAAAAAAATGGGAAGCACCAGGGACACTTTCCTGCTGCTTGGCGGTGCCATCCCCACGTACATCGGCTCCGCCATCAGCATTGTGCCTCTTCGCGTTGGCCACGTAACTACCTACCCTACCACCGCTATGAGATCAATGCTGCAAAAAAAAATTGGTTGCATTTGTCCCGCTTGGAGAGTGTTTGGAAGCCGCCACCAGGCGAGGCTAACTCTGCCGGGAAAAATACGACAGAGTTTCCCCTGCGCTGGTGCGTATGGTGGTTCGCCAACGTTGATTGGCACCTGTATGCCTCTGCTGTTGCTCAATCTGCCGCACCCGCTATGCTATGGCTTTGATACCAAAATTGGAACCTATCTATTGCACAGGTTGAGGCAGCAGCGTTGTTGATACAGTGTGTGGGAACCCAATCTCATTACTTGCCACTGCCGCTAATGCAGAGTGACAGCGATTATGCTATCCCCCTTTGTCTGCTGCAGTTGAGTCTAAGTCTGAGAGCTATTGTTTGTTACTCAGAAGTGCACGCGCCAGAGCTGCATGTGGAAGGAAGTACCCTACTGCTTGATGATTTTGTCTCTCAAAATAATTTTAGGGGTATAGTGTAACACGGCGGGTGAAACGGGGTGCGAGCCTCTGTGGGTGATTGAGCCCTCGGGACCCGATTGCTTATGGCAATCGCGTAGGTTGGTCGTGGAGATGAACTTCGCCGTGAAGTGAAGTCTCTCACGAATGAATCCTCTCACAAGTATGCCCCGACCTAGGTCGGGGCGCGGAGTCCATTCTCGTCATAGGGCAACCCAAGAGGGAGGATGGAGGATATTATTTTATCCGTCCATTTTGTCGGCGGGTTGACGCGGTTCGACTAGATACATTTCTCTCGTTGAGTCAACCCGTTAAACAGTATTATGTTGTCCACGTGGAAACCCTAAGTTTCCGGCGTGATTAGGGATGGGGAGGTGGTGGCAAGATATCCTTGTGCATGCGAGGGTATTTTGCCACCATTCGGCGCCCCTCGTCCGATGGCGTGGCCAACACGTTTATAAAAACGTGTTTGCCACGCCACCGAGTGGAGGTGGCACTCGGCGGGGTGGTCTTATCAGAACGCCCGCCGGTGACCCCTCGCGAGCCCCCTCGCCATGGCGAGGGACCTCGTGAGGGGCCCCTCGATGGGGTGGGGGTCCTTGCGATGTCGCATTGGGTCATGCCCAATGCGACTGCGCAGGACCTGCGCAGCCCATCGCGAATATTCGCGATGGGCTTGCGTTCGCTGCGGCCGGATAGTGCGCGGCACTATCCGGTCGCCCTCTTGCGAATCGGAAGCTTCTTCGAAGCTTCCGGTTCACAGGGCTGGTCGGCGAGGAATTCTCCTCGCCGTCCAGACCCCGATTTTCTGGACAAAAGACGCGGCAGCCCTTTTGGATTCAAGGCGCCGGTCTAGGCAACGTAACAAAGTGGCATATATATTGCCAGGTTTGTTACATTCCTCCCCCTCTACTGTGAACCGTCCTCGGTTCAAGGGGGTCTAGAATGGTTGTTGGTGGAAGGAGACGTGCTTTGTTGGTCAACAAAACATTCATAGGTGCATCCATTGAATCATGCGCCATTGCACAGGGAGAGAAAACTCAAAAGATTGAGATTGATATCCTTCACGAGCACAAGATCGTACATGGATCAGCCAAGTTCACATAAAAGTTTGCACGGCTAACGCTTCCTCCCCCTCTTGCGAGGAGCGTCCTTGCGACCATCAGCCTGGGCGTCCCCATGCGTCCGAGATCGCCGCCGTTGTGCTCTTGTCTGTACTCTGACAGGTGAAGGTTCCCTGCGTGGGGCTTGTGCCAGGGTGGTACCCCCGGGGGCACGAGTGCGAAAGCGAGCAGCCTGGTCTTGCCAATAGTCCTTGATCATAGCGGCCGGGACACGACTCTCAGGCTCCCATCTATTGTGTTCAGGTCCACAACCAGCCCAGCTCACGAGGTATTCCTTCACAACACGTTTACCGTGTGTACGTTCGCGGTGTTGGAGGAGCCCATGTACCTCATACTGACCGTCACTTGCGAGCATTACAGGCGGTGGCTGAAACGTTCCTGATGCTGCATAAGGTGCGAGAAGACTGACGTGAAACACGTCATGTATCTTCATGACCTTTGGAAGAGCAAGGCGGTAGGCAACCTCACCAATCCTGTGAGTGACCTTGAATGGTCCAACCCACTTAGGGAGGATCTTCCTTGCTCCGGGCGTCTTGAGACGCATGTTCTTTGTGCTCAAAAGCACCTGGTCGCCGACAGAAAATGTGACGTCACGGCGACCAGCATCGGCATAGGCCTTTTGGCGCTGCTTCGATGCATGGATGTATTCACGTGCTTCGCGACGAAGAGTGTCCATGCGATCGACAAAGGCCTGGGCGGAAGGTACCTGATTCCCACCGCCCCCCCGCCTCACCAAGGAGACGGGTACCATCGGATGCCGGCCGTAGTTCAGAAAGAACGGTGTCAGCTTCATGGATTCATGAACAGAGTTGTTGTAGGCAAACTCTGCCGGACTGAGAAACTCATCCCAGTCATCCATCGAAGGATCCACGTACATCCGGAGCATCTGCTCCAAAGTTCGGTTCATCCGTTCAGTCTTTCCATCCGTTTGTGGATGAAAAGCAGTGGACATCTTTTGGCTAGTGCCAAAGATCTCACCAATGGCTTGCCAGAATTTACTTGAAAACCGCACGTCTCGATCAGAGATGATGCGTAACGGCAGCCCGTGTTGTCGAACAACAGTGTCCCAAAAGATGCGTGCTGTTTTCTCGGCAGTGGCATGCGTGGTTGTGGGCATGAAATGCGCCATCTTGGTCAAAGATTCGACCACCACAAGGATAGCATCATGGCCACGAGGTGTCTCGGGTAACCCAGTGATGAAATCCATGCTCACTTCTTCCCATGAGGAGTTAGGCACTGGGAGGGGCTTCAGCAGTCCTGCTGGTGCCTTGTTGCTCGACTTGTTGCGGATGCACAAGTCACAGGCTTGGATGTATTTGCGTACGTCGCACGACCATCCAGGCCACCAATAATGCTCTGAGAGAGCCTTTCCGGTTTTTGCTGCACCAAGGTGGCCAGCTGCTGCTGGGTTATGGAACTCAAAAAGGATCTCATCCCGCAGCTTTCCGGAGTTGGACACAACCACCAAGTTGCCCTTCCAGTAGAGACCAGAGGCTTCCACCAAGCCGTATCGGTCAATGTTACCCTGGTCAAACCATGGGTCATCAAAGTATCCCATGCGGATACGTTGCAAGAATGGCGTGNACCAATAATGCTCTGAGAGAGCCTTTCCGGTTTTTGCTGCACCAAGGTGGCCAGCTGCTGCTGGGTTATGGAACTCAAAAAGGATCTCATCCCGCAGCTTTCCGGAGTTGGGCACAACCACCAAGTTGCCCTTCCAGTAGAGACCAGAGGCTTCCACCAAGCCGTATCGGTCAATGTTACCCTGGTCAAACCATGGGTCATCAAAGTATCCCATGCGGATACGTTGCAAGAATGGCGTGAAATGCGCCGTCGGTTTTGGTGGTTGGCGTAGGGGGTTATCAGGCTTGGACACATCCTGCTCCCGTACGTCTTTTGTACGAAGGGATCGCGCTTGCAGTGTGGTGAGAACCGCGTTGACCGGAGTGCGACTCAACGGGTCTGCCACATTCGTACGACCGGGTCGTTATTCCCACTGGAAGTGGAATCTGCTCAAGTACTCGCTCCAACGAGCTTGTCGCCGAGAAAGGTTGGGTTGGGACTGAAATAATACCAGGGGATTGTGGTCTGTAACCACTGTGAATCCACCCTTGGCACCTTCAAGGTAATAGCGCCAAACCTTCAAGGCATGAACTACCGCAAGCAACTCGTGGTCACCTGTGGTGTAGCGAGTCTCAGCGCCTGAGAGTTTGCGACTCTCATATGCGACCGGTCGTCCTTCTTGCATAAGGACAGCCCCTATCCCGACGATAGATGCATCACAGAGCACCTCGTATGGTTTTTCGGGATTCGGGAGTGGAAGCACAGGTGCAGATGTCAGAATTTCCTTGACA
Source organism: Penium margaritaceum (assembly GCA_023375785.1). Classification (NCBI taxonomy): domain Eukaryota; kingdom Viridiplantae; phylum Streptophyta; class Zygnematophyceae; order Desmidiales; family Peniaceae; genus Penium; species Penium margaritaceum. Next base: position 201,596 of record SZWC01001552.1, read on the forward strand.
TGCACAAATGCATGCTCACACTTATCAGACCATGACCATTTCACGTCTTTATGTGTGAGAGCTGTGAGTGGGGCGACAAGGCTAGAGTAGCCTTGCATGAAGCGACGGAAGTAATTCGCCAAGCCTAAGAAGGCTCGTATTTCGCCCACATTGGATGGCTGAGGCCAGTCCACAACAGCTTGCACTTTTCGAGGATCCACTCGGATTCCTTCACTGCCAACGATGAAGCCCAAGTACTGCAGCTCGGGATGTGCAAAAGCACACTTTTCCATCTTGGCAAAGAACTTCTCCTTGCGGAGGATCTCGAGCACGGTACGCAGATATTGTACATGCTCCTCATGATTCTTTGAGAACACCAGGATATCATCAAGGTACACCAAGACGGTTTTACCCAACTGGTCACGAAAAATGTGATTCATTGTGGCTTGAAACGTTGCTGGGGCATTGGTAAGACCAAAGCTCAGCACTCGGAACTGATAATGTTCCAGATGTGTACGAAACGCAGTTTTGGGAACATCTTCTTCACTGATCCGAATTTGGTGATATCCTTGAGTCAGATCAAGAGAAGAGAAGACCTTTGCACCTTGAAGTTGGTCAAAAAGATCCTCGATCCTTGGCAAGGGATAACGGTTTTTCGCCGTCAAGCTGTTTAACGTACGGTAGTCAACACACATGCGCAAACCGCCATCCTTCTTGTTGACAAAGAGGATAGGAGCTCCGAATGGAGAGCTGCTGGGTTCAATCCATCCCTTGGCCAAGTATTCCTTGATCTGTCGTTCGGCTTCTTCACGCTCAGCAGGACTGAGGCGATACATGGGCCGAAACGATGGCCTTGCTCCAGGCTCGAGAGGGATTGTATGACCAAAGTTCCGTTCTGGCGGTAGGCCATCCGGGAGTGGGCCAAAAACGTCAGAAAACTCTTGAAGGAGAGAACTGACATCACTCGAGCTTGACGGTGGATCGTCGTCATCGACCTTACGAAGTTGCGCTAGGAACACGTTGTGCCCTTTACGCAAGTATCGCTTCACTTGAAGCACCGTAAGGACGGATTGTTCACTCTTGTGAGAGGGCTTTGAGCGTTCCATAGGCGAAAGCGTGATAGCACGCTTGCCTTTTTGTACAGTGAGAGTCTTTGTGACCCAACTCATATTGGCCTTATGCTCATTAAGCCAAGGATCACCCAAAACAATGTCAAAATGATCTGTCAAGTCAATGACAGTAAAGTTGACGATTGTTGTGAGAGCTCCTAGCTTGAGCCTTGCCCAACATGTGCCGAGTACATCGACCTCACGGTCGTCACCGACGGTGACTTTTCCCTCACAAGGCGTGCATGTCAATCCTAGCTGTCGCACACGAGAAGCACTAATGAACTCGTCATCAGCACCTGTGTCAACTAGGACTTGTACGCGTGCCCTAGCCAGATGACCTGCGAATTGCATTGTCATTTTTGCCTGTGAGGAGCGTGTGAACAAGCTCTTTGGAGGCTTGGCCTGCAAGTGGTACACTCGGAAGAGTTCTGTGCTACGACGTAGCTCAACAGACTCACCCACTTGCTCCCACATGTGGTGTCCTTTGTTTACATCACACAAGAGTTGCCATCCATTCAAGAGTTCTTTCTTGAGACCCGCAAAGATGGGAACTGCAACAGTCACTTGCGTGAGTGAGTTCATCTTGTGGGCTACGTTTGCCAACTCAAGTACTTTGTTTCCTTTCTGTCGAGTAGAAACGATCAAGCAAGTGTGATTTTGCAAGCATTCATCATCGATGAGATGCAAAAGTGGACAATGGCAAGAGAGAGATACACAGAGTCATTGCTCATGGGAGAGCAGAAAACAGCAGAAAACAAAGCCCCGGTGAGGCGTTCCAACTCTTTCACATCATCATCTTGGAACATGAAAGCACGTTCAACATCCAAGGATCTCTCAGCCACAGCCCCTAGTGGTTGTCCACTACCGGCCACTAGGGGATTCAAAAACCCTTCCCACGGCCTGCTAGTCCGCGACCACCATTCACGCCCTTGGCATTCTGGCGGTTTCCTTGTCCCTTATCCTGCTTTTCTTCGCCCTGTTCATTGGTGTCTCCACCAGCACGATCCTTCTGGCGCTTGCGACATTCAGACGCATAGTGCCCAGTCTTTCCACAGTAGTAGCAAGAGAGGGTGTCTGTCTTGGTTTTTCCATCTGCACGCTCCTTGTGGCTTTCATGCGGCTTGGAGGGTTTGTGACTACCCGACCCGTGCCGAGGGAGCTTGCGCTCCCCACGTTGGGGAGAGTGCTGACGCTTGTTGTTGCCATGCTGGTAATGCTGGCCGCGGCGTGTGTTCACTCCATACTCGGCCGGCATGGAGTTGTACTTCACGAGGATGAAGTCACGCAGCTCAGCATAACTGGTCCAAGGCTTGCCTTGGGGATCCAGCGTACAAGCACGAGCGAGGGATTCGTTAGAAAGGCCGTTGGTAAGCCATTCCACGATTTGCCACATGGGATGGCGGTCCTCATCGGTGATTTTTTCCAAGGTGTTGTCCCAATCCTGTAGGTATTCCGCAAGCTTGCGGTCACCCTGGCGGATCCTTGACAGACGCCTAGACGCTTGCTGGGAGACAGACTCCCTACCGTACAAGTCCTTGAGGATCTTGCACAGATCTTCCCAGTGAGGTCTGGGAACCGACTGAGGTGTTTCCACGTATAACACTTTCAGTCGGTTCTTCACCGTTGAGAGCGCTGCGCTGTCAAGGCAAGCTAGTCCGACGGCGCCACAAGCTCGTTGCTTGATGTTATGGAGCTCAAGAAAAAGCTCCATGCGTGGCTTCCAAGTGGCCAAGTCCATATTCTTGGATAGGCCAAACTTGGGATAATCACTCAGGCGCTTTACAGCCTTTGAGATCTCTGCGCCCAATGCTGCATCATCATCCTTAGGGTGTTTCTCGCATATCGCTTTCTCAGCCTGGTGAAGACGACGAGAGCCACTCGGGCCCGTTGATTGATCATCATGGGTATCACCAGTCAGGCTGTGAGCATCATCATGTGATAGATGCTTAGCTTTGCGACCCTGGGATGGGTGGGCGGGATCAGGCTTGTCGGCCATGCCACCAGCCACCAACGTACCCATGATGTTCAACATACTGCTGAATGCATCAGGATGAACATGCTGCTTGAGGGCAAGCACGCTCTTGGTGAGCTGGTTACGCTTCGAAGAAGCTTCCGATTTGCAAGAGGGCGACCGGATAGTGCCGCGCACTATCCGACCGCGGCGAACGCAAGCCCATCGCGAATATTCGCGATGGGCTGCGCAGGTCCTGCGCAGTCGCATTGGGCATGACCCAATGCGACATCGCAAGGACCCCCACCCCATCGAGGGGCCCCTCACGAGGTCCCTCGCCATGGCGAGGGGGCTCGCGAGGGGTCACCGGCGGGCGTTCTGGTAAGACCATCCCGCCGAGTGCCACCTCCACTCGGTGGCGTGGGAAACACGTTTTTATAAACGTGTTGGCCACGCCATCGGACGAGGGGTGCCGAATGGTGGCAAAATACCCTCGCATGCACAAGGATATTTTGCCACCACCTCCCCATCCCTAATCACGCCGGAAACTTAGGGTTTCCACGTGGACAACATAATATTGTTTAACGGGTTGACTCAACGAGAGAAATGTATCTAGTCGAACCGCGTCAACCCGCCGACAAAATGGACGGATAAAATAATATCCTCCATCCTCCCTCTTGGGTTGCCCTATGACGAGAATGGACTCCGCGCCCCGACCTAGGTCGGGGCATACTTGTGAGAGGAGTCATTCGTGAGAGACTTCACTTCACGGCGAAGTTCATCTCCACGACCAACCTACGCGATTGCCATAAGCAATCGGGTCCCGAGGGCTCAATCACCCACAGAGGATCGCACCCCGTTTCACCCGCCGTGTTACATTGGTATCCATGAGCTAGGCGTCACCCTTGGTGACTTAGTCGCTGGACGACCTGGAACCTGTTGAGTTGCCGCTAGGAAGCTGCAGGCACCACTCCACTCCTCCTCACCCAAGTCCGGCGGAGCAGATTGATTGGTCGACGGCTCCACCTTCCTAAGAACAGTGCAGAAGCAGCAGACTAGGTCGTTTTCGGCGACAAGGTCCGCAGCCGAGTTTGCTTCCGCCCGCCTTGCTGTCGCATTTCAGAACCGCCATAGCAGGCCAGTTTCTTAAGAAACATACCCCGACTTTGAAGAGGCGCTGCAGGCAGCAGACGTCTCCAAATGCTGCATGCAGCATACCGTTGGAAAGCTCAAGAGACGAAATTTCCAGAACGTGATCAAGCACTGATTTTTGACATTTGTGCCACCTGCTACGGCCCAGGGACCAGAACCTCGAAAAACAGGTTGTTTCTTCCCTTTTCTGTCAACAAAAAATATTTTTTCGTCCAAATTGCAGGGGAAACGCTGCCAAAAATTTTCCAGAATTTTGGGCCTTCATTTCATGCTTTCCTCTTGCTTTGAATCTCATTTGATAAGTGGAAGGTGGAAAAGAGGGGTATTTTGGCACTTTCTCTTTGCAAAGGGCGTGGAAATAGTGGGAAACCATTTTATCCCGTCTACCACAGCCAAGAGTGCTGGAAATACTTGGGAGAGATTGCTGGTGCATCTACATTTTACCTACCACCACACTCTCACTTAACTCTTTCCCTCCCCCCCTTCCCTTTCCTCCCTTCACCCCTCCTCACCAGTCATGGTGGGAGGTGGTCTCCCCATGTCCGTGGCAGGAGGAGGCCCTCCAAAAACCCCAGCAAAGGAGAGTGGCCTAAGCGCATCCGGGAATCATGCTCTGCGTACGATGTCGCCGACAAAGAGTGCTTGTGGGACGGGCACCGGTCACGCCGCATCCGCCGCTTTCGTGAAGATGCCGTCCGGTGGGAGCCCTGTCGTTAAGGACATCGTGAAGGGACATGAGGAAGCCAAGGAGGCAACGTCAACTCCACGCATTGGCGATAAGGCCGGGGGCCTTGCCAACACCACCGGCGTAGCAGACGCGGTGGACGCAGAACCCGCTATCGCTGAGGGCAAAGACAATGACGTTGGAGCAGAGGACGACCGGCTCTCCTTGGAGGCCCAAGATGAAGAGGACGACGATCCTCTCAAGGGTATTGATGCTGCCACCTTGGCGGCGATCAACCACCTTGTGGACCTAAAAATCCGTGACTTTCGCACGGTGGAAGCTGTTAGGGCTTCGGCCCTAGCAAAGGGGAACAGTGGCACTAAGCTACCTACTGGTCATACATCTCGTGGCGTTGACCCGGATGGCAGTAGGTGGTGACGGGAGGAACACACTGCCTACCTCGGCACGTGCGCCAATCCCACAACCCCAGGATGGTCCCTTGGCTCGCCTTGAGCAAGGAACACCTGGAAGAGCACAGGCATGTGCTACAAGGCATGGCATTCCTTGTGCGGCAAGGAATTATCCTCGCCGTCCAGACCCCGGTTTTCTGGACAAAAGACGCGGCAGCCCTTTTGGATTTAAGGCGCCGGTCTAGGCAACGTAACAAAGTGGCATATATATTGCCAGGTTTGTTACATATAGTCTAGATTCGTTTTGGGGGCTAAATAGTTTATCATTTTCAAATAGGAAAAAATAATCCCATGCCATTGTTTTGAAAAAAAAATTGCCTATGAGAAGTTGGCTTCGACTCTGTCGCTCATATTTTCCGGTGTCGGTGGTCATTCGACAAAAAAAAATCCACGATCGCGTGATCGTCGGAGGTCACGCGATCGCACTTTGATTCTTGCTCTCCTTGTTAGGGTCAAAATTTTATGGATGAATTCAAATTTTGTATTTATTTTAAGGCTTAGAATATCCTGACTAGAGCCTAATACATGAGTTCTTCTTCCCCAGATAATTATTCAATAACAAAATCATGAGGCAGTAGGGTAATGACTGAATTGACAACAAGAATGAGGTTTGGTGAGAGACCCCTCCAACACTAACGTAGGCCCTCACCTCTGTGAGGCTTGTTACTCATTCTACCAACCAATCAGGAAAATGCACTGTTTTATGTCCTCTTCGGTTTTCTCCGTGAGCCCTGCCAGAGGACCGACAGCCCCAAACCCGGGCGTCATCCGTTTTTCCTTAAAACTGGACCATACCAAAATATGCA
>SZWC01001552.1:208279-220386 GCA_023375785.1 Penium margaritaceum
TCGCTGAGGGCAAAGACAATGACGTTGGAGCAGAGGACGACCGGCTCTCCTTGGAGGCCCAAGATGAAGAGGACGACGATCCTCTCAAGGGTATTGATGCTGCCACCTTGGCGGCGATCAACCACCTTGTGGACCTAAAAATCCGTGACTTTCGCACGGTGGAAGCTGTTAGGGCTTCGGCCCTAGCAAAGGGGAACAGTGGCCCTAAGCTACCTACTGGTCATACATCTCGTGGCGTTGACCCGGATGGCAGTAGGTGGTGACGGGAGGAACACACTGCCTACCTCGGCACGTGCGCCAATCCCACAACCCCAGGATGGTCCCTTGGCTCGCCTTGAGCAAGGAACACCTGGAAGAGCACAGGCATGTGCTACAAGGCATGGCATTCCTTGTGCGGCAAGGAATTCTCCTCGCCGTCCAGACCCCGATTTTCTGGACAAAAGACGCGGCAGCCCTTTTGGATTTAAGGCGCCGGTCTAGGGAACGTAACAAAGTGGCATATATATTGCCAGGTTTGTTACATATAGTCTAGATTCGTTTTGGGGGCTAAATAATTTATCATTTTCAAATAGGAAAAAATAATCCCATGCCATTGTTTTGAAAAAAAAATTGCCTATGAGAAGTTGGCTTCGACTCTGTCGCTCATATTTTCCGGTGTCGGTGGTCATTCGACAAAAAAAAATCCACGATCGCGTGATCGTCGGAGGTCACGCGATCGCACTTTGATTTTTGCTCTCCTTGTTAGGGTCAAAATTTTATGGATGAATTCAAATTTTGTATTTATTTTAAGGCTTAGAATATCCTGAATAGAGCCTAATACATGAGTTCTTCCCCAGATAATTATTCAATAACAAAATCATGAGGCAGTAGGGTAATGACTGAATTGACAACAAGAATGAGGTTTGGTGAGAGACCCCTCCAACACTAACGTAGGCCCTCACCTCTGTGAGGCTTGTTACTCATTCTACCAACCAATCAGGAAAATGCACTGTTTTATGTCCTCTTCGGTTTTCTCCGTGAGCCCTGCCAGAGGACCGACAGCCCCAAACCCGGGCGTCATCCGTTTTTCCTTAAAACTGGACCATACCAAAATATGCACACCGCAAACGCAGTCGTGGAGTCAGAATTAGCTAGAAAAACTACACACAAGAGTTATGGCTACCTGAACCTCTGCAAACCCTATGCTACTCATAGCACCCGCCTATGACCGTCGGTGACATGAGTGACAGTGGTTGCTGCCAATGGAGCTGGACACACACTACTACCAGGTGGGAGAATCCACACAAGGAGAAGGAAGCCACGCCGCTCACAATGATGCGCCATCCCCTCCATCGCTCAGCGTCCGCCATCGTCAACGGTTGTCGAGTCTGTCATTTGCACAAGCATGTAAGCCAGTGGAGAAGTCACAACGCAGATCAGTGAGTCAGTGCATTCCCAAATCACAACAACATAGGAGACACTGCAATCCTTCCCATAGACTTTGACTTAATGAGACACTTCCATTCAAAGAACCACCAAAAATGAAAAGGGAAATATAACTCGGATATCCATAAAAATGCAATGTGTGACTCTCATCCGCCCAACACCGGTAAAAAGGCCCCAAAAGGCAAACTCAAAATCATGCTCGCTCGCTGCATGCGTCGACGGCCGAACACGAGAAAAAAGTGCATGGGGATTTTCCTCCCACGCGAAAATCGCGAGGGAGCGATGACCGCTTTGTTTTTTTCGACACGCAAACCTCCCAACTTGATTTAGGGTTTTGTATGTTTGGCACCAGCTCTACCCGTACCAAACATAAAACCCTAAATGGAATTGGGGGGTTTGAGTGTCGAAAAAAAAGGGGCCATCGCTCCCTCGTGATTGAGTGAAAACACCCCCTTTCCTTTTTGTAATTTTTTTACACGCAAACCCAATCGTTCAACATCCAAACCTTAATCAAATCCTATCCCTAATTGCATTGGGGGTTTTAGGGTTTTAACGATGTCGGAGCTCATGCTGGGCCCTACGGTAGCGGGACCCAGCAGGTTCCCTTTCAATGCATCGGGAGTCTCGAACTCCCCTCAAACTCTGGACAAACCCCCTTGCTAGCATAAAAAATCCTTGAACCCAGGGGTTTGTGATACTAGCGGGGGGCGGTGCATGTCATGCGTCATCAACGCATGGCATGCGACCTCGCCATGGCTTTTTGCCTTTTTTCTTTCTACGAGCGTGGCGGTAACAGCGAGCGATGGGTAGCAAGGTTACTTTTCACTCGATGATGGGTGAATGAGCTACATAGTTCCGAAAACTGGGTATATGTGACTTCCACCAGAATGAAAAACAGGCGATGGATCACCACAGCCAGATCGGGCAGCAAATGTGGAAATCCACGAAAACTTTCGGCGATCCACTCATGTCTGCAACTTGTTACATACCAGACATACACGAGTCCCTTATCTTTCCGAGTGGGCATTTCTATTATTACACAAACAGCCCATCGCATTGCGAGACCATGATATTCACACCGATGGTCGAGGAAAAACTGGCCAACTGCCCCCGCCCTCAGTGAATCTTCCCAACCTTTCGACAACTTTGACCACTCTCACGAATCTACGACAGAAGTATCGTGACCTTTTGGTCGACTTCTCGACACACCTAGACGAATCTGAATTTATAAAGATGCATCTTCTATCTTCACCTTTGATTCTCAAAGACCCCTAACTTCTCAACAGACTTTCTCGAATTCGACCACTTGCGATGCGACTCCACACGCATCGCTTGACAATTGATCCAGCACCCGACTATGCCTCATTCGTAACTCGACACCTGTATATATATGCTTGATCGTTTTGATACTTGTCATCGAAGTACACGTACCTCTAATGATAAATTGCTCAAGTGTCCCAAATTCTAAATCATTTCGCGCCTCACAACTTCTACCAGTTCACCATCTACGCTCCGTTCGGTATAACACTTGGTGTTAGAGGGCAACGGTGCTAGAGAGGCCTCCAACTACTTCACCCATCCAAAAGGACTACCTCGCACAAGCTGTCAGCACATCTCACACCTCAAGACTTTGCAGAATTTGCGACTACATCATGAGACGAACGAGTGCAACCGATAACCAACAGCGGGTCTTCGGCGACGACTTTGGCAATGGAGGAGCAGAACGTGCCGATGCACGCGGAGCCTAAGGCGATAGCGAATGCTGGTGTGGCAGGCTGTACGGCAGCTGGATCAATTCCTACAGCTTTGACAACCAATCTGGTCACGGGCCCTACGGCGATGAACCAGCTGTCCCTACAGATAGCCTCGACAATGACACCAGGGACGACAGGTGACACTGGATGACAGGCGCGGATCAACGAGGAACTGGCAAACCGGATCTCCGCACTCAAGGGGATCAACAACCACCTGCTTCAACAGCTCAATGTCGCGATGGAGGCTCTTCCCAATGCAAGCGCACGTGAAACGGTGCTCGTCGAGAGAAATTCCCAACTCTCAAGCGAACCCAAACTTTATCTGGCTCCACCAAAACCGTTCGATCCAGTAAACTAAAAAGGACCAATGAGTTTGGAAGTGTACTTCACCGCTAATGGGGTCAATGACGATCAGAAATAAGTTTACCTCGCGGCCACGCTTTTGTGTGGCATGGCGCTAAGTTGGTGGTCCGATATAAAGACCATCCAACTGTAGTAGGAGACCGACAGAGCATCATCAACGGAAAATGGTGCCCATCTCATATCACCAAAAGCAGGAATTATATCCTTGAAGCAGATCAACCCATGGTGGCAAGACGCGCTGACGCCACCAACTGGTTGGAATAAATTCTCGTAGGGGATGCTCGTACACTTTGGAAGACTGAACAAGAAGTCCGACGCACGGTACAAGCTCCAGCGTCTCCGCCAGCAATCCAACGTGGAAAAGTACACACGGAGATTCTGCGAGATCATCATCAGAGCAGACATCCCCCCCGACGAACTCTGTTTTCACTACAACGGCCTCAAGCGAGATATACAGCAAGCAATTGCTATTTTTGGCATCCAAAATGACTTACCGCGGATGATTGCAACAACAGAACGAGTCAAAAGCATAGACTACGACGCTCAGATCCAGGAATCCTACGGACGGCGACCTCCTAACCACAATTATCATGGGTTTAGAAAGAACCAATCAGCGGACTCCTCGACTCCGATGGAAGTGGACGCCGTCGACCAGATAGATACACAAACCTGCTACAAGTACGAAAACGTTGGACACATCGCTCGCAACTGCCGAAGCAACTAGCAGGCAAAAAAGGGGGGAAAGTCATAGAAAAATGTGTCGGGAAACGGCAAAGGGCAGGAGTAAAAGGCGCAACTCTTGTCTGTGAGGAGCAATCTATGCCGAACAATCGCCCATCTAAACGGCCTACTTCACCGTAGAGGGTATTTTATATTTTAAAGTTCGACGAGGGATACGAGGACGACCAACCGGTGATACTACTAAAGATTCAGCCTCGAAGATGCAAAAGTCGTAGAACAGTACCGGCACTATTGGATGGAGGAGTTTCACACAACTTCGTGACCACCGACATTATTCGCAAACTGAGTTTGCAGACCGAACCAGGGATGTTCGAAGGAAAAGCTGTCGACGGGAGATTGCAAACATGGAGACTCCAAGAACTACTACAATTACAAGTGGAAGATCTATGGGATGTAACGGTCTGGAGGACCTGTCTAATGAGCGATCACAAAATCATCCTCAGACGAGATTTCCTACACTAGTACAATTCATAGGTCGACTGGAACAGCGACGATGTCTACATGGAGACCGACGGTCCCAAATGACAACTTCTGCCTGTGGGACGGAAGCTGACAACAGAAGCAGGAGAGGTGGAAGCAGCAAAGGAAGCTATAGAAGCCGAAAAGCAATGACCTCTGTAGCGGATGGCCCTCAACGTGGCCAAGCATTTCATACGACGAGGAGCTTGTGTGTGGCTCATACATCTCGGGTCAATGGAAGAAGAGGAAATGGTAGCAGCTTACTCATCATCGGCCTCATCAGCATCAACGAACTTCGTGATGGTACCTGAAGAATTGGCACCACTGCTCCAGGAGTTTGGGAATGTCTTCCCGGAGGAACTCCCAAGAACCTTACCTCCTCAACGAGACATCGACCATCGCATCAAACCGAAGCCGAACATCAGACCTACAATTTGAGGGGCCTATCGGATGAGGGATAACGAGCTGACCGAGCTCAAAAGGCACCTCAACAAGATGCTCGATCATGGGTGCAGGCTCTCCAGGCCCCTGACGGAAAGAGTGGAAGGCACGAATGTGTGCTGCACGGGTGGCGTGCGTCTCTGCGGCCAGCAGGGCTAGGGCCAGATCCCAACCTCCGCGTGGATCGACGCCGGTGCCTGTGCCGGGCTCGCCAAGGAAAGGACGGAAGTCGACGACGGTCTCGCGTGGCATGGCATAAAGGAGGCCGCGCATCGCCCTGGCTGCTTTCAGCACCTGTGCTGGGTCTGTAGACTGATATGGGCTATGGTAGTAGGGCCACACGCCCTCTGAAGAAGCCCAAACCTGGAAGAGGATCCCCAGCAGTCGAAGCCGTCCTCAGTGATGTACCGTGGAGGTGGTGTCTCATAGTCCTTGGGTTGCCGCTCCGTGGGGAGGGCGACCGCAGGCCGAGGAGGACGAGAGACGGGGAAGACTCCTGGAAGGGGATAGTCACCGGGATAGTCGGGTGACGGTCGCACCGTAGGAACCCCAGGAGATCTGGTCCCCGTCTGCAGCTGACGGAGGCGCTCCTGAAGAACTCGAATCTCATGATCCGGGGAGCCGTCTGTCATGCCTGGCATGATTGGCTCATCCTCCAGGAGACCAGGTGGTGGGTCAGGTTGAGCTCCTATAACGAGTGCCTGAGCCGACTGCTGTGTAGAGACCGCGACGCCGGCAGCTCCCCCGGAAACCTGCCGTGGGACTGTGGACTGGCTACGCAGAAGCTCAGTTTGCGTACGGATGGCATCAGTCTGCTCCCGCTGTAGGCGACGCATCTCAACCTGCTGGCTCCGCAGGTCCTTAATGGCCTGCGAACGTGGGCTCAGGACACCAGAAGAGGAGGAGGGATCATCTGTCGCCTTCCCCTTGTTGTCCGACGAGTCCATGTCGCCTCAGTATGGGTAGACAGGTCAGGTTTGTCAGATTTCAAAAGCATCAGCGTTTCTCGAGGAGTTGAGACGCTAGCAATGTTTGACTGTCCGGCCAAGAATTTGGCTAAGTATGGTGCTGACGTCGGCAGGTGGTTGCTGACGCCAGCACGACCTGATGACGTCAGCAAGCAGAAATGCTGACGTCAGCTCGACTCCCTCCCCTTTTTTTTCTCGCAATTCTACGCGAGCGTGCAGCCGCTCCGCAACGGCTGCGCGGAAGTTGCGCGTAGGCTGCGTAGCAGCTTCCGCTCAGCTGCTGCAGCAACTGTGCTGTCAGCTGCAACAGCAACTGCGTGGCTGCGTGCGCAGCAGTGGCAGTAGCGGCTGCGCAATGCCGCTGCTGCTGCTGCGCAATGCCGCTGCTGCTGCTGCGCGCTGCGGCTGCTGCTCGCTACAGCCGCCGTGCGCAGTTGCTGCTACTGCTGCGCTGCTGTTGCTACAGTTCCTGCTGCTCTGCTGCTGCGGCCGCGGCTGCCGTTGCTGTTGCTGCGCTGCTGTTGCTGCCGCTGCTGCTGCTCTGCTGCTGCCGCTGCTGCCGCCGATCGCTGCTGCTGTCGCGGCCGCCGCTGCGGCTGCGTGCGGCGGCTGCACTCGCTGCAACGGCCACACGCTGCTGTGGCTGATGCTACGGCGCTTCCACTACCGTTGCTTCTGCTGCTGCTCTGCCGCTATGCTGCTGCTGGCACAGGGGCAACGCCGTTACTGCGGTCTCACGTGATGGGTGTGGGCTGTGTTGACAGTGACCAGCTGTCTTCGACAGGCCCCAGTGGATCTGCTGCAACGGTGACTCTCACTACTGCTGCTCTGCTGCGTCTCTGCTGCGCAGCTCAGTGAGAACTGTCTCACTGCTCTGATACCATGATAAGATGCAAGGAAGCTTCCTAACAACACTTCCGTTGACCAGGCGTCAGTGCTTGACCAGACGGTGACGACAGTCACAAGTCGTGCACGCAACGGCAAGGGTTTGGCTAGGGGACACAAGGCAAAGTGTCTGAATGCCTCAATAGCATTTGCAGAGTGAAATGACAAATGACAGGTTCATGGCATAAGTACCTGCCGCGGCGCACGGCGGGTGTCGCACGCGGCAGTGCAAGATCTGTCCTAAAACCGGCCCAAAACCACTGTTTTGGCCGTAACTCTGCGCACACATGTCAGAACGCTACGCCGTCTGAACCTAGACATGCAGAATCACAAGCCGAGCGGTACGACTGGTCACATGCATGCATCCGGCATCGAAAAGTGGACACACAATGTAAAAACATGCAAATTGGGCCCACGGCCAGTCCACCGATAAAGTCCTGCGTGCTGCAAAAAAACTGCAGGAGGTCCCGTGTAGCGTCCAGAGCTCTCGAACAGCCGTCGGTCAGCTCTAAGCTGGTAGTCCGCCACCGGATGACGCACCGGTACCGCCTGGGTCCGCATAAGGGATTTGCACGAGCATTGACACGGCCGAGTGGTTCCAGTAAACTGTACAGGTTGACATGAACGTCACAAAGCACAACAGGTCCAATAGGAGCCCGCGTAAAAATAAAACCCTAAAATGCCGAATTTAATCGGGGAAGGGTTTGACTAATGTTTGAATGTTAAAAATTTGCGGCTTGCGAGGAAGGAAAAGAAAACAAGAAGTGCGTTTCCGCTCGATCTCGAAAACGTATGCTTTTGCTCAATTGTGATAGAACGATGAGCTCTTTGTTTTGTTTTTCGACACGCAACCCCCCTAGTTTGATGTATGGTTTCATGTTTTGCGCGGGCAGAGCCTGCGCAAAACATACAAAACCTTAAATCAAACCAGGTGGTTTTGCGTGTCGAAAAAAAGAACAAAGAGATCATTTCTCGATCGCGATTGTCACGTGGGAGCGAGAATCACGAGGGGGGTGGACATGCCCCACCTCGTTTTGCTCGATCAGCGGCGCATGCCGCTGATCGAGCATGGTGAAGCGAGTGATTGGGGGCTGACAATATGCGGACGTGATTCTACGTCACAATATGGCTCAAACTAGGCACATCGGACGTTTTTATCCAATAAATAGGAGGTGCGTGTCAGCCTGTCCATAAGAGCCAGGATCTGTTGAATGGAGCCCTTGCTGGACGCTGCGGGATATGGTCATGGCGGTGGTCGAGCAGGATCCGCTTNAGAACTGTCTCACTGCTCTGATACCATGATAAGATGCAAGGAAGCTTCCTAACAACACTTCCGTTGACCAGGCGTCAGTGCTTGACCAGACGGTGACGACAGTCACAAGTCGTGCACGCAACGGCAAGGGTTTGGCTAGGGGACACAAGGCAAAGTGTCTGAATGCCTCAATAACATTTGCAGAGTGAAATGAAAAATGACAGGTTCATGGCATAAGTACCTGCCGCGGCGCACGGCGGGTGTCGCACGCGGTAGTGCAAGATCTGTCATAAAACCGGCCCAAAACCACTGTTTTGGCCGTAACTCTGCGCACACATGTCAGAACGCTACGCCGTCTGAACCTAGACATGCAGAATCACAAGCCGAGCGCTACGACTGGTCACATGCATGCATCCGGCATCGAAAAGTGGACACACAATGTAAAAACATGCAAATCGGGCCCACGGCCAGTCCACCGATAAAGTCCTGCGTGCTGCAAAAAAACTGCAGGAGGTCCCGGGTAGCGTCCAGAGCTCTCGAACAGCCGTCGGTCAGCTCCAAGCTGGTAGTCCGCCACCGGATGACGCACCGGTACCGCCTGGGTCCGC
The DNA here is from genome assembly GCA_023375785.1 of Penium margaritaceum. Classification (NCBI taxonomy): domain Eukaryota; kingdom Viridiplantae; phylum Streptophyta; class Zygnematophyceae; order Desmidiales; family Peniaceae; genus Penium; species Penium margaritaceum. Next base: position 217,176 of record SZWC01001552.1, read on the forward strand.
ATAAGGGATTTGCACGAGCATTGACACGGCCGAGTGGTTCCAGTAAACTGTACAGGTTGACATGAACGTCACAAAGCACAACAGGCCCAATAGGAGCCCGCGTAAAAATAAAACCCTAAAATGCCGAATGTAATCGGGGAAGGGTTTGAATAATGTTTGAATGTTAAAAATTTGCGGCTTGCGAGGAAGGAAAAGAAAACAAGAAGTGCGTTTCCGCTCGATCTCGAAAACGTATGCTTTTGCTCAATTGTGATAGAACGATGAGCTCTTTGTTTTGTTTTTCGACACGTAACCCCCCTAGTTTGATGTATGGTTTCATGTTTTGCGCGTGCAGAGCCTGCGCAAAACATACAAAACCTTAAATCAAACCAGGGGGTTTTGCGTGTCGAAAAAAAAAACAAAGAGATCATTTCTCGATCGCGATTGTCACGTGGGAGCGAGAATCACGAGGGGGGTGGACATGCCCCACCTCGTTTCGCTCGATCAGCGGCGCATGCCGCTGATCGAGCATGGTGAAGCGAGTGATTGGGGGCTGACAATATGCGGACGTGATTCTACGTCACAATATGGCTCAAACTAGGCACATCGGACGTTTTTATCCAATAAATAGGAGGTGCGTGTCAGCCTGTCCATAAGAGCCAGGATCTGTTGAATGGAGCCCTTGCTGGACGCTGCGGGATATGGTCATGGCGGTGGTNGCTCCATGGTAGTTAACTATTTTCTGAATTTTAATATTCACTAGTTTTCACCAACCTGCTCTAAATATCACAGTGTTGCACCTACGGTGCAAAAGTCATCATGCTTGATAAAGAGCTCAAGCTTACACCGTTGTCCCTAATAAGCCACGTACCCTCAGTCACGTGCTTCTCACGTGTGATGTTTGTCTTCTTCTCCACACTGAATCTCACTGCAAGTTGCTCACGTCTGTATCGCCTTGGCCGGAGCTCGTGGACATGTCCCTCAGGCTATGGATCGATGAAGTTCCCAGCGACAGCAATACGAAAGATGAAAGCGATCAAACCCTCGTCATTGGGAAGAAAACCAGTATATTCCATTGCAAACCTCAGTTAAGATTCTTATAGATTCTGGCTACTTTTTCTTCCCTGGTTTGCCCTCGAACCCTAGGACACCGGCTGGATTGTCGTCCATCGTTCATCGCCAAGTCCGCTTTGTTTGGGGACCCAGGTTGAGCTCCTGAGACCATGGCGTCTTGCAGCGTGCCCGCTGCAAGACGCCATGGTCTCAGAGCGATGCATGACGTCTTGCAGCGTGCCCGCTGCAAGACGTCATGCATCGCTCTGACGCCTTTCGCAGGATCTCTCGTCTGGAAGTAAAGTGTGACGCCAGAAATTTCGCAATGCACCGTGCAATCCTTTACCGGCCCCTGCACTTGCTTCACACTCACGCCTATTTGTAGTTCCGGCCAGTGGTACCAGCAACAGCACTCAGCATTCACGGAACGCCCATCTCAGGAGGCGAGTACTGTTGCAGGTGGCTTGCAGCAGTACACGTGCCCGCGCTCGGAACAGCGCGAGGATGGAGACGACGCAGATGACGGAGGAGACGACAGGCACACCTTCAGACGTCCCTTCCCACCTGCATAGACACATGCATCGCGCAGCAACAGCGGCAGCGGCCGCAGCCGCTGCTGCCAACGACAGCGCGGACGATCATCTGCAAGACACCAAGTCTGAACCACTGAGCGACTTCCAAGACGACGACAGCCTGCACCATCAGCAGCAGCAGCACCAACATCAGCACCACCAGCAGCACCGAGGTGGTAGAGGCGGCAGGCACGCGTCCCCAGTCGAGGTGGACAAAGACCTCATGTGCCCGATCTGCATGGACCTCATCAAGGACGCGTTCCTGACGGCNCTTCATTTGCACCTCAACCTCGTTTTATGGAAAGTCTTAACGGAGTTTCGGCTCCATGGTAGTTAACTATTTTCTGAATTTTAATATTCACTAGTTTTCACCAACCTGCTCTAAATATCACAGTGTTGCACCTACGGTGCAAAAGTCATCATGCTTGATAAAGAGCTCAAGCTTACACCGTTGTCCCTAATAAGCCACGTACCCTCATTCACGTGCTTCTCACGTGTGATGTTTGTCTTCTTCTCCACACTGAATCTCACTGCAAGTTGCTCACGTCTGTATCGCCTTGGCCGGAGCTCGTGGACATGTCCCTCAGGCTATGGATCGATGAAGTTCCCAGCGACAGCAATACGAAAGATGAAAGCGATCAAACCCTCGTCATTGGGAAGAAAACCAGTATATTCCATAGCAAACCTCAGTTAAGATTCTTATAGATTCTGGCTACTTTTTCTTCCCTGGTTTGCCCTCGAACCCTAGGACACCGGCTGGATTGTCGTCCATCGTTCATCGCCAAGTCCGCTTTGTTTGGGGACCCAGGTTGAGCTCCTGAGACCATGGCGTCTTGCAGCGTGCCCTCTGCAAGACGTCATGCATCGCTCTGACGCCTTTCGCAGGATCTCTCGTCTGGAAGTTAAGTGTGACGCCAGAAATTCCGCAATGCACCGTGCAATCCTTTACCGGCCCCTGCACTTGCTTCACACTCACGCCTATTTGTAGCTCCGGCCAGTGGTACCAGCAACAGCACTCAGCATTCACGGAACGCCCATCTCAGGAGGCGAGTACTGTTGCAGGTGGCTTGCAGCAGTACACGTGCCCGCGCTCGGAACAGCGCGAGGATGGAGACGACGCAGATGACGGAGGAGACGACAGGCACACCTTCAGACGTCCCTTCCCACCTGCATAGACACATGCATCGCGCAGCAACAGCGGCAGCGGCCGCCGCCGCTGCTGCCAACGACAGCGCGGACGATCATCTGCAAGACACCAAGTCTGAACCACTGAGCGACTTCCAAGACGACGACAGCCTGCACCATCAGCAGCAGCAGCACCAACATCAGCACCACCAGCAGCACCGAGGTGGTAGAGGCGGCAGGCACGCGTCCCCAGTCGAGGTGGACAAAGACCTCATGTGCCCGATCTGCATGGACCTCATCAAGGACGCGTTCCTGACGGCCTGCGGACACAGCTTCTGCTACGGCTGCATCACCACCCACCTGAGCAACCGCCGCAACTGCCCCTGCTGCGCGCAGTTCCTCACGCAGGAGCAAATCTTCCCCAACTTCGCGCTCAACAAGGTGCTCCCTCTCTCTCTCTCTCTCTCTCTCTCTCTCTCTCT
>SZWC01001552.1:238094-250416 GCA_023375785.1 Penium margaritaceum
CCCCCCCCCCCCCTACAGTCCAGGCACAACACCACAAATATGATACATGCAAGTCTTATTCTCATGCTAATACACTAGTGTACAGATTAATACATGCCCATGATACACTTCTCCCCCGCCCTGCCCTGTCCCCCATCCACGACAAGCGTACTAGCAGAGTGTCTTGGACAGTGAAAAAAAAGAGTGATGAGAAACTGATGGAATACACTAATGGTATCCCCTCCTGTCACTTTCCAATACAAATTTCCAAAACACTGCCCTCCACCTCCACATTCCAGGTGAGTCTGATTCTCATTCTAATACACTATTTTACACATTTGAACCTACCCACAATACACTTCCCAATACGAACTGCAATTACAATCTCCCCCCAACCCCCATCCCTCCACAGTCCAGGCCCAACACCAAAACGAGAACAAATGCATGTCTGATTCTCATGCTCATAAACTAGGGTACACATTTGACCCTTCCCACAACACAATTTCCAACACAAACTGCCATTACCCCCCCCCCCCCCACAGTCTAGGCCTAACACCAGACCCACAACACATGTAAGTCTGATTCTCACACTAATACACTAGTTGACCCTGCCCAAATTACACATCCCAATGCAAAATTACAATACAGTCCTCCCCCTCCCTCCACAGTCGAGGGTCAACACCACACCCATATACAGACTCTCATGCTGATACACTAATGAAAAAAATTGAGTACACTAATTTTATCATGTACACTACACATTAATTTACATATACTTGTGTGCTTATGCAAATTCTGTTGGTTGCATTACCTATTTGTGAACACTGTACTACCGTTCGAGTCTCTGGCACATGTTTTAGAAAAAAAAAAAAACAGAGTGAAGGACGTACATGCACAAGTTCTCATGTCACCACATCGAATGATGATACACAGTAATTGTTGTGTATTGTCATTCCTTCACAACAATGACACTTAAAAGAACCTTCCTAAGGTTCACATGTTCTATACACTGGTTTTTCAGGGTATAAAATGCATATGATTAACTCTACCGAAAACAAGGAATCTTATTATCCATTCAGCAGCAGTGACTGGAAGTACCGGAAGAGAGACAAAAAAAAGGGAGCTGAATAGCCCTGTGTAGCCAAAGTCACCAAGTAGTACCATAGGAGGAATATGAAAAAGCAGAAAATAAGAAAAAAATGCACGGAAATACACCAGTATTTGAACATTGAAAAAATTCGGGAACTAATCCTTGCCAAAACCTTTGAACTATACAACCAGTTAAAGGCAAGTTATGTATGATTTTGCTACATGTGGATTCTTTCCCATTGATGAAATTCTACACAACCACGTGCGAAGGAATGCAGATCTCACCGCACATACTATAGAGTGGATGTGTTCAGCCAGATGAAAAATACCTCAAGCTGTATAGAATCAGAACACTTGAAAAGAGGTACTACTAGAGGAGCAACAATGAGTGTGTACGCCAGTGGTGGAAAATAGGAGATACTAAAAAATGTCAATATGCTCTCTTAATGTGGGCAATGGTCGATGCAGTAAAGGAAACAGCTTGTTGTAATGAAAAGGGATTCAGCTGCTGGGACATCCATTAAGTGGCAACCATTCAAGTTCCTTAAAGGTTATGCACCTGTCACCATTTTTTGGGAATAAAATAATCACCAAACCCCCCTCACAAAAATGCATATGGAGGAATCTAGGAGGAAATATGTTAAAAATCTAGAAGGGAAGTCATGAGGAATCTAGGAGGAATGCATTGGATTACACAAGAACAATGTAGACAGTTTCCATAAACCATGAGCTTCTTAAGGAACCCACAGCCATTCTGAACCTGAGTGAGGGGTGGAAAATCTCAATTTTCTTTACTCACCATCTAGCTAGTCAAACCTTAATACAATGGTTATTTGCATGGAAAGCCCCTTGGATACCTCCATGGCATCAGAAGCTGACTATGGCCAACAGCAGTAAACCTGGTGGGTGTGGAGAGTGGTGGGAATTCCCTGGGCTCCCCGTAGTGCCAAATTCAGAGCACATGTGTGGTAAACTGGAAAAGATGAAGAAAAAATCATCTGTGGTTTAATAATGAGATTCTACATTTGGAACTTTTGGTGAGTTTCAGACGTCCGCCATTAACAGTAACCAGATTCATTAGATGGCAGCCTGTTTCATCAGCAAGATTATTATTTTATTCTTCAGTCTCTTCTTGTTATCTTCCATTTCATTCAAGTTATCCCTATTTGAAAACAAAGAAAGGAAAATAAGAAGACGAAGAAAAAAAGCAAAATGAGCCCTACGTAGATTGAACTTGAATAACTTGCCTTGTTGGTCACATAAATCGTGGAATTCATTCACAATGGAACCTGACATTGAAGAAGCATGGAAAGAAGGCAGGATAAAATCAGAAATCTTCTTCAAGCCCCAGGTTTCAATACGCGTTACAGATTTTTTCATGTTAAGTGTACATATGTACAAGAAATGTGGGAATTATCAGGGTATCAGAATATGAGAAGGATGTAAAGTATTGGAACACTTCATTCATGACAAACAAGGAATTTTGGGACAAAGATTCTTCACTGAATACTCTTAAATTATTTCTTTCTTAAATGATGAAAGGATCAACAGAATACCCTTTCTAGGGTCACAGCTGGGAGGATCAAGACCACAATCAATCAATTTTGATTCACATGGAGAATTTGTTTTGAGCAAAATGAGGCAATAGTTTTGCTGAACCCAAAAAGGAAGTGTGTCTGATCTGCAATTTTATTTGCTTGATATATTATAAAGAGTAAACTCTAAGTTTTCTGAGTGAAGAAGCCTTTCCATACTCAATTATATAGAAGCTTAATTGGTGATTAATTTGGGTTTCCATTGAAGGCATTTATGAATTTACAATGTTCAAGTGTAAAAAATGAACTTTGAGGATACAAATTAAAGTAAATTGTGTAATTGCACAATATTTGCATCTTCTTGCTTACATCACATGGATTCTACTTAATACTTGTACGAAATAAGGAAGAGTGCCTCTGGTATCTGACCAGATAAGGTGGCGTTTATAACCTCCTGGATGCCTCAGAGCATGAAGTGAACTTACATCATGTGCTTTTGGATCACATAGTGAAGAATTTACAGTTTCATTGGCATGTAAGTGATACACCAGCCAAATTAGCGGAGGGTCCTTCCCTGATCTGTTTTGTAATCCAGCCATTCTACACTGGGGAGGCCACAGTTGTTGCTTTCGGATACATGCAGGAAAACTCAATTGAAATCCTGATCTTTTAATGTACTAGGATGACAAAGGTGGTTTAATTGATTTTTTGACCATTTTTTTGGTCTTTGTCCCTATTTACAACAGATTTATTTGGGTTTGTCCCCGATTCTGGTTTATGATCATATGGGTATTTTGTATTTTGGTTCACTGGCACTGTTCGGCACTTGTGAGTGACATTGGTGTAGCGACGCGGTTGAGCGACGAACAGCGCGGCTGCAACCACGCAACCGCACTAGATGCTCGCTGTGTGGCATTGAATTTTCAAACTTCGAACAACAAAGTGCAAGAGAAGTGCGCACATGCAGAGTTGAGATCACACCCATTTTTTAATGTGTCCTTGTGTCAAATGCCCTGCAGGGATTTTGTCTTTCTCCCAAATGCCTACACCTCCACCACACTTTGTCTTCATTTTGCCTCAACCTTTCACGTACTAGTACGGTACATTGTTTGAGTGGCCTTCCAACATGCACATGCCAAATAAAAGGAACATGCAGAAAGGATCACCATCCAGTTCCAGAAAACTATCACACTTAAAGGTTAGTGTGTTTCATGTGCCATTTTTGTTCTGGTTTTTTTCCGTTTCACCTTATATGTGTGTGTGTGTGTGTGTGTGTGTGTGTATGTGTGTGTGTGTGTGTGTGTGAGAGTGTGTGTTTGTGTGTGTGTGTGTGTGTGTGTGTGTGTGTGTGCGTAATCCTCATTGATGAAGCAAAGGAGAGACAACATGAGAGTACTGTCAGAGTCACCTAGCGGACACGTAGCTTAAGATGAAGCCTGGAGTAGGAAGAACCTACCACTCAAGCAAACTAGTCACGAGCGAAAAAGGCAAGGTCACAAGCATCAAGAATCTCGCTTGTGGAGCATCGGAAATCGCTTGCCAAAAGGGGATCAGCTGCAAACGTGGTTCTGGCCCTCTCACGAAGGGCTTGGGCTTGAGCATGCTGCAGCGCCACTGAGAGCCGCTGGGAATAGAGGTTGATGATATAAGAGCGTGAAACAAACTCTGCACCTTGAAGCGTCAGTCGATATTTGGTGCCTGTCATGCAGAGCTTGAGGACGTCACAGACGGGAGCAGAGAAGCACCCAAACGTCTCAAATGCAAGGCATATATAAACAATCACCCCACCCTTGAAACTGTGTACAAGAAAGTGTATTGGGAAGTGAACAGAAAAGTGAACATGGATCGTTCACCAACATTTCTCTCATTCACAAATAAACCTTTAGTCTTGTCATGTTTAGCAAGGATTTTACGTGTGGGCTGCAGTCACATGCATTCATGTTTATGATTATTAAGAAATCCATGGATACATGAATACATTTTTTTATACGCTGATTGTGGAGTGTATAAATTTGGGTCGATTAACTATACCTCATGCAAGGATGTAGCACCCCGTGTCCTCCAAATCACTGTGAAGCCAAAAGAGAGGTCGCACACACTGCCACCCTTGCTCATGCTTCCAAGAGGAACGTGCCGCTGCCCTCCGGGCTGTTTTTCCCTCAACCACACCCTTATCGTCATGTGGGTTGCAAGCGCCTTGCTCCCCCCCCCCTCCTTGTGCTCCACCACAGGTTGCTGGATCTCCCACTGTTGCCCCCGGGGCAATCATTTCCACATCAACCTCATTCCTGTCTAGGCCCAGCTGCCTCTCCCCATTGCTTCCTATGTCAGAAGGGTCATGGATCAGATCCACCTCAACCACCTCCTGCAGTGCCGCTCTTTCCACCTGTGATACATTGCATGGTTGGCTGTTATGTTGCTCAGAAGGACCCATGAATGCAGAGCCGGCTGCAGCCCTCACCTCCTGCTCTCCCCGGTTTCTGCAAGTCTCTGCCCCCTCCTTCCTACCTGCATCCTCGTCCGAGACATCCACCACTTCTACCACCTCCTGTGGTTCAATTTCTTGCCTGCCCGTTCCTCCGATTCCATTTCCTATCTTTGCAGCTGCCTTGTGTCTGACCTCTACCTCTCCTTGTACTCTCTCCTCCTCTCCCTCACTACTGTGCTCCTCGTCCTCCCATGCCTCAAGTGCCCTGCGCATGCGGACATTGTGCATCAAGGAACTGAGCTGTGGTAGGATTCCAGGCTGCTCGCGGGATTTTGGGAATGGCTGCGACGACGTGTGTACTGAAACTGGTTGCTCTCGTGATGGATTTGGTGCAGATTTGCAGACAAGGGGAATGTTGAGTAGAGTGACAGGTGTGAAGGTGGCCGGGCTATCGGAGCAAGAGACGCGAGTGGTGGCTGAAAGCCGGGCTACATCTCCATGGAGGGTGCTCAAGGGAACGGTGTGTGGCGGGGATGCCCCTCCCTCGTTTGCACCCGGAGGGACCATGCTGGGGCTATGTTGCACACCACTCGGCTGGCTGCAAGGGTATTGCGACCCGTCACCATCTTCCCTTTCCCCCTGGTTTTTGGGTACACTCTTGACCTAAATCCGTATGGACAACCCTGTTGACCTGCACCCTCTCGCTCACTCCTCCGTCTCTGCACCCTGGTGACCTCTGCTGCTCTTTTCTCCTCGTTGTGAATGATATCCGCCTCTTTGAGTACCTCCTGCTCCTGAAGTCCTCCCTTTCTTAGGGTGTCCTGGTGTTGTTCGCGTTGTGTCAACCAAGGCCCATAATCCCGCCACTTGCTACGGATGGCTCTGGCGGCACACTCACCCGGTTTATGTGTCGCCCCTTTTGGTGCCTCCTTGGACCCCAGCTCCGGTGATGTCAAATATCAGCTGCCGGCCCTCTTCCCGATCCAAGCACGAGACGTATGGTATCTTTCCGCTTGCGCACGCTCTGACTGGACCAGTGATGCCGTCAAAGGCACCCCTGTCTTTGACACACACACCACCCATCCCGCTGTCCGTAAGGATTGCTGCACACTCTCTGGCTACAAGGTTGTGGACCCGAATGTGTCGAGAGTCTCGAAAACTGCACCGTAGGGCATGGTCTGGGACATAGGGATCCAGCCACAACCTTGCTGTGCAGGTGCAGTAGCGGGCGCATATGACGTGTTGAAGCGCGAGTCCAAGGCGCATACAGACTGCCACCCGATAGTCTCCAGGGCAGATGTAGAGTGCATCAAGCTGGCCTTTTGGATGAGCCATCAGCCAAGAACCAAAATGGTCCCCCTTGAGGCTGGTGATACGTTGGAGTTGAGGGGTGGCCTCCACCAGGGGAAGGTCCTCAATGATGGCTGCTCGTAAGTTTGTGGCGGAGGAGGCATTGTTGTCAGTGGAAAGGTCACAAAAGAGGCCATGTGGGACCCCAAAGTCGCTGACACGAAGGGATGGGATGCGGGCTTGGATCTCTGTGGGGAGGAGGGAGGTTTCAGATAACCATGCGGTGTCTGGGGGAGAAGAATGAAGGAGAAGGTCAGGTGGGAGGATGCGGCGTGTAAATTGCCATGACTATGCTCGTGCACAAACGTAGGAGAGCGGTGCAGAAGCCTCAGAAATTGGGAGCCCAAGCCCACCCATGTGGATGGGTAGGTGCGCTTGAAGGCTGGCATGCTGCTCAGGACAAACATTTCGTTTACGCTTGCTGTCGCTGATGTGGAGTAAGGATTTAGTCGCAGCCCACAAAGTGGCATCCCAATGTCGCATCCTTAAGAAAAAAAGGGCCAGATGGTGGGGTGGTGCGCATGAGGTAATGAGTACGAGGGAGGAGACTCTCACGAAGGATAAGAGAGGCTGCCTGGACGTCCTCCAGCTGGCTCACCTCTTTTATGACCTCTTCTTGTGTTCCCAAGGTCTCCCTCAAAGTCCGGTCTGCAAACCCAGGTGTGCCGAGAGGAGTTTCGAGCACATTGAGGCCATCGCGGGTGATGGGGATAGCCTCGAGGCCACAGATGGGACCCACGATGGTACCAGCCGGGTGTAAGATCTGACACTTGCGGGCCTGGACAGTGAGTCCCAGACGTGTAAGCTCCATGGTAAGAGCTGAAAAAGCTGGTGCCACAAGTTCATGTGGGCCCATGATGTATGTATCATCAAGGTATGATGATACAATTCCCTTGTCTTGCACCACTGCCTTTGCTTTCTCCAGTGCCGAGTGCTGGGAGATGGCATCAAGGTATGATGATACAACTCCCTTGTCTTGCACCCTGTTGAAACCCTCCGGTGGAGGAGATGCGGGTGGGATGCGGGCATTCGCAGAAGAGCAGGTCAGAAGGGAGTCCGTAGCAGAGGAATAGCATGGGGATGAGATCTGCAAAGCCGTGGTCACGAAGAGCATGCCACAAGGAGTGGCGGCTGATGCTATTGAATGCATTGCTGATGTCAATGGACAAGATCACCCACTCTCTCTGGCTCTCTGCTGCTGAGCGCAAGGCATGCAGGATTGCCTCGCCTCCGCAAGAGGCCCCGACCCCCATCTGGAGTTGAACAAGTGCTGCTGCCATTTGGTTTCTGTATGCCCGCATGGTCCACCTCGAAAGAAGACGCGGAAGAGCATCTCCAACTGCAATGGGAAGGATATCACCTGGGGTTCTTGAGGGCTTGGCAAGTGCGACGAGGCGGCTGGAGGTGTAGCAGTGCAATGCAGAAGGTGGTAAGCATCCCCATCGTATGTGGTTGAGATGGGCAGCCAGAAGTTCACATAGGCGTGGATCACCCACGCCGATGTCGCGAAGGTGGTCCAGCGTGAGTCCACTCGGTCCGCCTCCCGCTCCCCTTGCGCTGGCAACAAGCATCTAGTGAATAGATCTCCCATCAAGCTGATGTTGGATCAATGAAGGGGCCTTCTGAGCCTCATCTAACACCCATGCTGGATGAAGAATCTCGCTTTGTGGGTGTTTTGAGCGGAGTGCATTCACAGTTTCCTCCCCACCTGCTGCCAAGGGAAGGGATGTTTTAGCCGCTGCTGCCTTTGCTGTGCTGCCGGCATGGAACTTCGCAAGTGCACGAAGGTGTCGGGCATCCCTTGCTTCAGCATCATGCTGGCGAGTGCTCCTTGCTGGTGGCTTCCTTGCTGCTCTTTGTGTCTACTGCGTCGCCTCCCTGAACAACTGCACCAATTCCCCTCTCAAAAACCTGTTGGCAAGCGAACAGGTCCACTTTGCCTGGCACATGCAGTCTCCCCTAGGCTGCTGCCGTTAGATGAGACTTGGGAGGGCATGGATGAGATGGTGTGCTGCTGCTGCTGTATCCGAAGGACGTTGGAAGCATCTGTCAAGTACAAGCGCATGCACCTGGCGGACCTTTGGGAGGAGACTATGGACGGAGGGGTAGCAAAGAGATTATTGAGACGAGACCACTCTGCTGTTGATGCCCAAGTCCAGAGTTCCTCATGGCTAGTGCGGATGGCACCCTCCACACACTCCTCTATGTGAACATCTCCTGCCACGTGTTGTCTGTAGAGGGCGGGAATGGCCCCTAACACAGAGTGTTGCTGCTGCTCTGGTGGGTGAGACCTCTGAGACGGCTGCCGTAGGTGGTGTTGGGGTTGTGGAGTGTGGGATTCTACTTGCCTCTGGAATGTAGCCCCATCCCCTTGACCCTCCGGCTGTTGGTCTTTCTGGTGGCCAGTTTGCATGGCTTCGTTGTGAGGGAAGAGGAGCATCGAACCACCCCGGTGGTATTTTCCCCAATGATTGCACAAGGCCTGCCTGCTCTCCATCACCTTGCCACAACCAATGTAGGGGCACGGTCCAGGAAAGGGGTGGTTGGGAGGGATTTGGCGGCTGAGGCGACACCTCCTGCCAATGCATGCTGCCGTAGCAATGGTGGGTTAGAGGGGTTGTGTTGGTGGCTGGTGCACCTCGTTCTGGGAAGTAGAACGTGGTAGGGTGGTTGGGGAGGTGTGCTGAGGCCCGGTTCCGGATTTTTCATGGGGGGGATGTGTATGGAGGATGTTGGTGTCGATGAGCTTCTTGCCTGTGTTGTCGAGACCTTTTTTGTTGCTGCCCCCTGCGATTGTGGCAGTGCGACACCCACCAATTGGTGTCTCTGGCAAGGGCGACTCTGTCTAAGGGGCCATTCCCGCCCTCCTGTGGAGATATTGAACTCTGCTTCCACCTCAGCTGCAAGATCTGTCATGAATTCAATGAGGCTTGATGTAGACGTCGGGATGGAGATGATGTGTTGCTCATCTGGACCATGGGTTGTGGGTGTTGGTTGGAGAAATGGGGGTGTGGACTTGGTGTGAGGAGATGAAGGGAGGAAGATGATGGAGGAGGAGGAGGAGGTGGTGGGAGAGTTGGCTCAGGAAGGGCTGGAGTTGCTTGGAGGATGCATGGTGAAGAGGTGGGAGCATGGAATGAAGGAGACTGTAAGGCAGATGGGGGGTCAGAGATGGAAGGAGAGGAAGGAGGGAGAAGGAAAAGGATGGTGGGGGAGGGATGGAGGCCTTGGGGAGGAGGGAAAAAAGTGAGGGAGGGAGAGGTTGATGTAGAGAATGGGAGAAAATGTGGGAGACGGAGTTGGAGGGAGTTTGCCGTTGGGGGAGGAGGAGATGGTGATGGTGGGGGGAATTGTGCAAGAAGGGTCGATGCTTGTTCCTTGGTTTGTGTCTCCATGGCGAGGGCAGGTGGAGTAGATGGAGGAGGGACGAGATCTCTGGACAACGAAGAGGACATGGGGATGGATAGTGAAACAAGGCGTGGATGCGCCAATGTGGCCCAAGAAGTGACCTCATGGGTTGTGTGAAGGATTGACTGGATGAGGCCTTTATGCCAGGAAACCTTTTGCTCGAGCAAAGATGCACGGTCCTCAATGGCACAGCCGGGCTCGACATCAATCTCCATGGGGGTGCGTGTTTTGAGGGTGTGGAGATGTGAGGCATGGAGCTGCACCTCGTGGTTCATGCCCTGGAAGGCTACTGACATGGTGTTGTGATTTGAAGAGTGTTGTGCTTCGTGAAGAACCAGGTGTTNGACAACGAAGAGGACATGGGGATGGATAGTGAAACAAGGCGTGGATGCGCCAATGTGGCCCAAGAAGTGACCTCATGGGTTGTGTGAAGGATTGAATGGATGAGGCCTTTATGCCAGGCAACCTTTTGCTAGAGCAAAGATGCACGGTCCTCAATGGCACAGCCGGGCTCGACATCAATCTCAATGGGGGTGCGTGTTTTGAGGGTGTGGAGATGTGAGGCATGGAGCTGCACCTCGTGGTTCATGCCCTGGAAGGCTACTGACATGGTGTTGTGATTTGAAGAGTGTTGTGCTTCGTGAAGAACCAGGTGTTGGAGTAGTTTCTTCATGGCCACTACGTCCTGCTCCAATGAGGTGAAGTATGCAGCGACAAGCTCGTTGTAAGAAAGGAAGAGTCCTCCAACACGCTGGCACAAATCCACTTTCACAGTCTCTCCAACCCCAGAGCACGCCCTCTCCACTATTGCCTTGAACATGGCCGTAGAGACCCAGTTGTTTGGCATTTTGGGCTTGCCTTGCCCTCCTGTTTCCTCTTGACCCACATCTTTTCTTGTTGTTGCGATTCTCTTGCACTGGGGTAGGGTGGGGTGGACAACAGAGAGAACATCAATGTCTCTTGTTGCAGTCGTGGTGACGCTCGGACGTTGCTGATTGTGCATGTCTGCTTTGCAAAGCTCTCCCATGAGCTGTCCCGTCGCATTGTTTTCCGTGATATTCAAACCTCTCTGATGAGTTTCTAGCACTCATATGCCGCTCAGTGTGTTGCACCCCCCTTGAAAATGTGCGCTCGATTGTTGATCGACGTTCTTGAATGGGAATTTTTCTCGTACCCCCCTCGCCTTGTGCTGGTCTTCTGCCTCAATCCCCATGCCTTCTTCCCTCGAACAGTGGATTTCCTCGACATACTAACCTTCGTGACTCCCTTCCGGTCCAACACCCCCCAGATTGACTTCCATGCCGTATCCTACGACGATCCCGTCAGGGTAGGAAAGAGGAACAAGAATGTGGCTATCTTTTTTTGGACATGACCATGTTCTTGATTTTCTTGACTTTGTTTTCGGAATGGCTTTTGTCTGCATCGAGTTTTGGACCGAATTTGAGATCCATGGCACAAGACAGGGTTTTTTGTGCCTGACGTGAGAAGGAGGGATGTTGTAGGTGATGGAAGTGGAGGTTGTCGTCGATCTGATTTTTCCACCAATGTAGATTGGAAAAATGTGTTTCCTGTGGGACCCGGATAGGTGAGGATGGCTGAGGTCTTGTCGAAAGGTTCTTGGTGATCTCACGAAGTATTGAGAGTGAAGACTTGTCAAACCAGGAAAACAATAGGAGGGCGTGATCAACTTCCGGCCGCTGAAGTTGGGCGGTCACAAGAATAGCCGGCAACTTGCCGACCAATTGGCAGCCCAACTCATTTACCGGCGGCATTTGAAGTTCGCGCATGGTGACTGCCGGCTCAAGCGGCAGTGACGAGACTGCCCTATCCCTTGGCTCCACGTCCACAAGGATAATGTCTGCCTGACAGGCCGGCTGGCTGGGTTTGCTAGCTGCTAGGAGTCCACTGGAAGTTTCGTATCTTTTCGGCTTGCAAGCTCTTTCTTTTTTGAAGAGGCTGACGGACAGAAGAGGGTGATTCTGTCGCCTTTTGCAGTGGCCGGTTAGCTGAGGGATAGGGACAGGCCTCTGAGGAAGAGACAACGGCAGCGACTCCTGTGCCTGACGCTCCCGTGCTGCTCCCGCCAGCCAGCTGGGGTCGCCTGCTGCGACGGAAGGCCCCTTCAGGAGGCAACACCATCGCACCTTGTTCTCTTTCCGGCCCTCAGCCAGAGAAGGGATCGCCATGGAGTTGCTGCTGTTGGTCCACCACATAGCTCTGGTAGAGGGCAACACACAGGTCCTTTGGGGGCCTCTAACTGCCCGTGGTTCAGCCGGAAGGCGGCTGTCGCCATGGAGTGGCCGACGAGATGCCGTGGGGCGTGCCACGTGGAGACAACGGGCTCCACGAGGTCAGCACGGTCGTGCGCACCCCTCCAGCCTGTCGACACCTCCCCAAGGTCAGCCTGTCCGGGTTCCTGGACTTGGGAGCCTCTGCTGCGGCATAGTAGGCTGTGCGGCAAGAAGCTCCTGGTACACACTGTGAATGTGTATGTGTATGTGTGTGTGTGTGTGTGTGTGTGTGTGTGTGTGTG
>SZWC01001552.1:262036-279810 GCA_023375785.1 Penium margaritaceum
GTACGCACATTTGGTTTATGTGTGTGAAGGGTGTTGGATGGAGGGGTGGGGGGGCTGAATGTGGTGATGTGGAGGGTTGGGGGAATCTATGTGTGCGTGCTTGTTTGTGTACGTGTGTGGATGTGTGCGTGGGTGGATGTGTACTTGCGAGTATGCACGTATGTGTACAACAGTGTTGCCATGCATGCATGCATGCATGCATGCGTGTGTGCATGTGTTTGTATGTACGTACAAGAACGGAGTGGAGGAGGGTGAGGGGGAGAGAGATGGGTGGAGGGGTTACAAGCGAGAGAGGAGGGGGAAGGGGACGGCGACAGTGATGAAGACGGTGACGGTAATGGCGATGGCAACAGCGATGAAGACGACAACGGCGACATTGACGGCAACAACTGTGATATTAATGAATAACATCAGGATTTGGCACAATAACATTAACAGGTAGTTCAGCCTTCCAAGAGAAAACATGTTGGTTACGCTTCCTCCCCCTTTACAAGAAGCGTCCCCGCGATAGGTGCCCAGGCGTCCCCGTGACAAGCTACCTGGAGTGAGCCAATAATGAGCCTAAGGGCATGAGCCGTTATCCTCTCATGGGGGTTCGTTCCAGGGTGGTACCCCCGAGGGCACGTCGGTTTCGACGGGCAGCCAGTTCCTCCCAATACTGAATGATTGCTGCAGGTGGCACTCGCGATTCTGGCTCCCAAGTATTGTGGTCAGGTCCACAACTGGCCGAGTGGATGAGGTACTCCTTAACCACTCGTGCATGCTAATTGCGTTCGTGGTGTCGGAGGATGTGGTGCACCTCACGCTGGCCTTTCGCGGCAAGGACTGCAAGAGGCGGTGGCTGAACAGACCCCTCTGCAGTGTAGGGTGCAAGGAGGCTCACATGAAAGGTATCATGGATGCGCATGGCTGGTGGAAGGGCCAATTGGTAAGCCACTTCTCCAATTTTTTTAATCACTGTGAAGGGACCAAGCCACTTTGGTAGAATCTTCTGTGCACCCGGTGTTTTTAGCCGCAAATTTCGTGTGCTCAATAGCACACGATCCCCTAGGGTATATGATAACTCAAAACATTTTTGGTCGGCATAGGCCTTCTAGCGCTATTGAGCGGCACGTAGGTGAGCCTTGGCGTCCTGCCAGAGGGCATCCATGCGTTCGACAAAGGCATACCTCCTGGACGAAGGATACCTGATTACCGCCGCCCCCACACTTCACCATTGAAGCGGGTAACACCGGATGCCGACCGTGGTCGAGGAAGAATGGGGTAAAACCAGTCAACTCGTTGACCGCATTATTCACGGCAAACTCGACTGGGGCCAAATAGTCGTCCCAGTCCTCCATTGTTGGGTTGATGTACATGCTGAGCATCTGCTCGAGTGTGCATTTCATACGCTCTGTTTTTTCATCCATTTGGTCATGAAATGCCGAGGACATGCCTTTTCATGTTCCAAACCGTTCTTGCAATGCAAGCCAAAATCGGCTGGCGAAGTGTGCATCGTGGTCGGAGATGATGCGAATGGATAAGCCGTGGTAGTTGATGACATCGTCATACAAAAGCCTCGCAGTCTCTTCTGCTGTGACGCGAGTTGTTGTGGGCATGAAGTGGGTCATTCCTGTCGCCATGTCCACAACGTCTAAGATGGCATCGTGGCCTTTCTTGGTCTCCGGGAGTCCCATGATAAAATCCATGGCCACCGACTCCCATGGGTTGTCAGGAAGTTGTAGAGGCTAGAGGAACCCTGCAGGTGCCTTGCTCGAAGTCTTGTTATGAAGGTACAGGTCACAAACCATGCAGTACTTCCTGATGTCACTGCTCCACCCTGGCCACCAGTAGTGCTGAGCCAATGCATGTCCAGTCTTTTTCAATCCGATGTGACCTGAGGAAGGAAGATTATGAAACTCGAACAGGATTTGTTGTCGTAAGTTATGGACATCGGGGACCACTACCTACTTGTCATGCCAGTACAATCCGGAAGCCTCCACGAGGCAATGACGTTCAATGCTCTTCGGCTCAGCGAATCAAGGGTCCATAGTGTAGCCCATCCAAATGCGATTCTTGAAAGGGTTCACACTGAGCAATAGTTGTGGGGTTGGATGGAGTGCGTTTGTGTGTTATGTTGTCTCCGCCGCAATGGTGGCAAAGTGGCGGTTTGTGATCTCTTTATTGCTCAGCATGAGGCTCATGTGTGTTGGGTTTTGGCTCAATGGGTCTGCCACTTTAGCCCGCCCTGGTTTGTACTTCCAGGTGAATGTGAAGCGACTCAAGTATTCACTCCACCACGCATGTCGTCGTGGAAGGTTTGGTTGCGTCTGGAAGTACGTGAGAGGATTGTGGTTTGTGACCACCGTGATTTGCCCCTCGGCAAATTCAAGATAGCAGCGCTATACTTTGAAAGCATGCATGAATGCCAGCAGTTCCTGATCCCCAGTGGTGTACCTGGTCTCTACATCTAAGATCTTACGGCTCTCGTAGGCAACAGGGTGGCCGTCTTGCATGAGCACGGATCCCAACGCTGTAACCGATGCATCACAGCGTACCTCCCATGACTTTTTTGGATCTGGGAGTGCAAGTACCGGTGCCGAGATCAGCATCGTCTTCACAGCCTCAAAAGCCTCAGTGCATGTTGCTGACCAAACCCATGTGCTCGCCTTCCGGGTCAGGGAGGTGAGAGGACTCACCAACGTGAAGTAGCCTCTTCTAAACCGCCAGAAGTAGTTTGCGAGTCCAAGGAAAGAGCGGAGCTGACCGACGTTCTTGGGTTGAGGTCATTCTTTCACGACCTGCACCTTACAAGGGTCTACCCGGATCCCCTCGTCACTAATGATGTGGCCAAGGTACTCCAACTCTGGCTGTACAAACTTGTACTTACTTCTCTTGGCGAAAAAGTGGTTCTTGCGAAGAATCTCAAGCACCATTCTGAGGTGTCACATGTGTTTTTTGTGGTTCTTGGAGAAGATGAGGATGTCGTCAAGATACACCAATACCAACTTGCCGAGATGTTCCTGGAAGATCTTCATCACTGCTTGAAATGTTGCAGGCGCGTTCATCTGTCCAAAGCAGCGGATCCGAAACTGGTAGTGTCCGCGATGAGTTCTGAATGTCATTTTGGGTACATCCTCCTCTGTGATCCGGATTTGATGGTAGCCCTGTGATAGATCCAGAGACATGAAGAATTTTGCTCCTTGAAGCTGGTCAAATAGGTCCTTGATGTGCGGGAGCGGGTATTGGTTTTTCACAGTGAGTTTGTTCAACGCCCGGTAGTCTGCACACATCCTCAAACCTCCAACCTTTTTGTTCACGAAGAGGATGGGGACCCCGAATGGGGACGAACTTGGTTCAATCAAGCCTTTTCTGAGGTATTCCTTGACTTTTGTTTTGAATTCTTGTCTTTCTGCCACACTTAAACGGTACACCAATCAAGAGGGAGGCACAACTCCTTGTTCCAACATGATGGTGTGACCGACTGCACGCCTGGGTGGCAATCCATCCAGTGGAGGTTCAAACACGTCTGAGAACTCAGAGAGGATTTTGGCGACCCTTGAGGATACTTCACTCTCTACCTCATCATTGAATTTCTTTACGGATGCAAGGAAACACCGACAGCCCTGTTTTAACCGTCCTTTCACTTGGAGTGCTGTGAGACTGGCTTGGGGTAGGGCTTAATGACGCTGAATATCGGAGATTATAGACAAAGTGATAGTCCGTCGTCCACTACAGATTCGTAACGTGTTCAAGGTGAAGTACATAAGCGCTATGTGGCTCACCAGCCATGTATCCATGGAAGGGGTCCATGAGGTCCACCACTGTTAGGCAAACAGTGGTTAAGAAGCTGGACAATGTGAGTCGTACTGTACACTCACCGATCACTGGAACCTCCCTATCATAACTGATAATCACCGTGCCTGTACGAGGAGTGTACTTTGACTGCCACGTGCGCACAAATGCTCCACTCACGAAGGAGTCATCTGTTCCGGTATAAGCAGGGATACGTGCTGGATCACCTGCTAGCTTGCCATCATACTGCATGGTCATGCTTGCCTCAGATTTTCATAGGAAAAAACTTGATGGGGGCTTGTCCTCCAATTTATAAATGCGAAAGGCATGAGTACTTCTTCGTAGCTCCAACAAACCATCCATCTGTTCTCACATGCGGTGTTCTTTTATGAACGAGGCCAAAAGCTTCCATCCTTTGAAGGCAGACATGTCCGTCGCTGGATCGACAGGTACAGCCACCGTGATTGATGTTAGAGAATTTCTTGTGTGAGCCTCATGTGTAGCTTCCAAGATAGAGAGCCTAGTTTCCTATGTAGCGACGACCAAACATGTACGGCTTTCCAGGTTTTCCTTGGTTGCATAGACAAGTGGACATGAGCGATCATGGAAAAGGGACTCAGGATTCATGAATGGTGCATAAAAGTTTGAGGAATATTGTGCTGAAATAAACTCAGAGTTTTTGAGATCATCATCACAGAACATGAATGTTCTACCCTCGTCCTCTCCATGACTCACGACAACCCCAGATAGCAGTCCACTCATGGCTACTGGGAGTCCTAAAAATTCTGCTCATGGCCATGCTGGGGACGGCGAGTGCGTCCTGCCGCTCCTCCCTTTAAATCCTGATCCTCCTCATGAGGGCGTCCGTGCCCACGCTAGCCACCGTGTGCACCAAGGCGTTGCATAGCTGCAAAGGCCTGGCCCTGGCGTTGGCCCCCTTGAGGGCGCCCTTGGCCTGCAGGTGCATTGCCATGGCCCTAGCGCTGTCCACCTTCCTGCTGGCCACCACCATGGAAGCCGTTCTGACCTTCGCCATTCGGGCGATGCTGGCCACCGCCATTGCGCCAGCCAGGCCCGTGGTGCTGCTGGCTGTGTTCCTGTCCCTGCTGCTGCTGTGACTGTTGTTCGTGATGATGATAGTCGCGTGCGATGTGTCCAGTCTTGTTGTAGATCCTTGAAATGACAGCGCTGCAGGTTGTGTTCTCTCCATCATGACAGCGGAACTTCTTTGAAGGCTCCAATGCGGCATCTACATAGCTCTTTACGGTACCGCATGCTGGAACTGGTGTCTCACGTGAAGTACGGCTCTCACGCGCATCGCGATTCCAAAGTCCAGAGTTTGTAGACATTACAAATGCGTGTCACAAGAGCGCGCAAATTATCACACTCCTTTCCTTTATCCTGGATTTAGAAAATCCGAAGCTGCGGCTGGCCAAGCTAGTAAAAAAAAGGTCAATCTTGCCTTGTTCAGTCAGGTGACGCTCTTCTACCTTCTTTTCTGTCTTGAGAAATGTATCCGCATACTTCTCCAAAGGAATTCCCCCTTGTAAGTAAACTCTTAACTCTTTCTTCGTCTTCTGAGAGTCAGCGGGTTTGGAGAAGAGCTCGTGCATGAGTGTGCAGTACTCCTCCCAACTCGGGTCAGATTGTAGCCGATTCTCCTCGCAAAGCTTTGTCAGCTTCTCAAAGGGTTGAGCCTTGAGGGAGAGCATCCCTTGAGTGCCCCAACTCCTCCTTGTCGATCTGGACAGGGCATATGTGGCGCTCAAGAATTTTCAGGAACGTGTTGACATCTCCCGACCCATCGTAGCGATCCGCCGGCTCCAGCACCACGAAGCCGCCATTCGGCCCCATCCTCTGGGCTCGAGGTTGTGCAGCTACGGCCCTCATCCGTGGTGCGTCAGCTTGTGCCCATGGGGCCAATCCACCAACCGGAGCATGAAGTACGTTTTGAGCAGCTCTGCGCATATTCTCGATGCTTGTACGCTCATGAAGTTCAAAGATCTGCTCCACCTCATCTCCGGTTGCATGGTGTGCCTCTCCCACGGCCACGTTTAGTACCCCCCGCTGGTTCTCGGCTTCCTTCACACGAAGGCTCTCAAGTGCCTGCTCCACCAACTTTGCCTTGTGCTCAGCAGCTGCCAGCACGCGGACCATCTTGGCGTTTTCTTCATAAAACTTCTCATTGAATCGTTGCGTTGTGAACACCTGTTCACGAAGGCTGGCGTGCACCATGTCACCATCGTATGCCAGCGCACCCATGATGGACATGGCGAGGTCCATGTCTTCTGATGAGAGGCGTGTGCGAAGTTTGTTGAGTTGGCCTTCGACGTTGAGACGGCCTGCAGCTCTCCCAAGTGCACGTTCTGCCACCAGGACACTTGGAGGGTTTGCCCAGTGGCCTCCCTCACCCTCAAAACGGGGGGTGGCACGACCGCCTCCATTAGCACGTTGAGACACTCGGTCCACATTTGTCTCCTCGGCCGTTTCCATCGATGCACACTTTCCGGCCTCACTGCCTTTGCTGGCGGCATCGTGGGCCTCTGCTTCTTCATCCATGTCTTGCTCGACCTCGATGACCACCTGATCCGCTGGCTCATCCAGGGACTCGTCCCCATGTTCGCCACCGTCGATGACCTCCTTGGAGTTAATGACATTGGTTGCACCCTCTTCAGCAGCCTTGGAGCCTTCGTTGGTCGGAGTCGGGTGAGTATTGTGGCCAAAGCTGAGCTCAACGATCAACTTGCAAGGCTGTCCATTCCCTTGTGTTTTGATTTCATGGACACCTTCGTTCTGTTGCTCGTTGTTAGGAGTCTTTGGTGTCTTGTCTCTTGGCGACGCCGGTCGAGACCTTCCCCCTCTTGCCACTGGCTCTCGGCGTGGCTTGGCGAGGTGGCTCACCGGTGCCCACGTCTCGTGACGCTCCTTAAGCCTCCATGGGTGTTTGCTCCTTCAAGCGGCGTGGGCTGACGTTTGGAGGATGCCCCATGACAATAGAAAGTCCGGTCCCAAGGCCCGTCATTGCTTTCGCAAGGCCTCGCTACGGGTCACCCTCTTTCCAACCTCCTTCCTTTGTGTTTTTTCAAAATGGTTGGAGGACATACTGGTAATCAAGGTGTGCCTCACTTCAAACCCTTTTTGGAGAGGTGGGTGACGTTCTCAGAGTCTGCCCTCCTTCATCTTGTAAGAGGTGGACCAAGGTAGCTTGAGTGATTCCCTCCTTCACCCTCTCGAGCGGTGGGCCGAGGCTCCCAAAGCGTGCCCTCCTTCACCTCGTTAAAGGCGGGCCGAGGTGGCTTTGAGGAGTCCCTCCTTCACCCTCTTGAGTGGTGGATCGAGGTTCCAAAAGCATACCCTCCTTTACCTCGTCAGAGGTGGACGGAGGTGGCTTTGGAGAAGTCCTCCTTCACCTTTCTTTTTAGAAAGGGGTTGGATTTTGGTGTGAGAAGATTTATTTTGCAAGATGCAGCACTAAATTTCTGAAAGTAGGATGTGGTCAAAACTCTTGGAATCCAAAGGAGAGCGAGAATCCCTTGAGAAATAGAATTACCACGGCCAAATAGCACAAGGATGGCCTCTAATTTATAAAATCAAATAGACAATATTTTTCTGAGCTCAACAAAAAAATGGCTTGAAATCCGGAGGTCTGGAGGCCAAGATATGGCCCCTCCTTTCTCCTTTCCACCCGGGAACCCGGGGTTGACTCGGAAATTTTTGTGGCCGTGGAAAAAAAATTAAGAATTCGGCCTTGGAAGCTTGATCACACCCAATTTGCCCTTGAATGCCTCCCTTGTTGTTGTAGTAGCTCCTGGCCACGCAAGCAGCTGGTCTAGCAACCCCCTGCTTTGATCTGCCTCCTCCCGTCGGCCTCTCTTCACGGCAAAATGGATAGTGGCACGACTTCGCGGTTGGACGAGGTGAGGATGAGAGGGGGGGAAGAGAGAGAGAGAGAGAGAGAGAGAGAGAGAGAGAGAGAGAGAGAGAGAGAGAGAGAGAGAGAGAGAGAGAGAGAGAGAGAGAGAGAGAGAGAGGTTTGGGGGGGGTGGAGTAGTTGGGATGAAGTATGTTCTCCAAGGAATGGGGGGGTGAGAGTGAGCGAGTGGTGGATGTGGGGTAGTGGGGCGGCTAGCGTTCAGCCAGCGCAACTGCAAAGTGCGTCCATCACTCGTTGATGGGCACACTTCTCCCCGTGTAACGTGACGTAGTGGACGGAGGGATGAGGGCGAGCGGTTAGGTCACCGGTTGTTCTGGCTCTGATACCAAATGTAACGCGGCAGTTGGGACTTAGCGTCGAAAAGTCTCGGCCATCTCGGAAAGGTTTGCATTGTAAGACTGAATGACCATCCTCCTTGTCGGAGTGGTCTTTCCTTGCCCGAGTCGTCATGGCTCGCCGCGCCTTTTGAAACTACGTCATTGCTTCGCTTAAAAGTAATGATTTATTTTACTATTTTAATTATTTCCATACTGTGTTTAGAAAGAACAATGGAAATCTCCATGATGTGTTTCTTACTATGCATTTGTTGATTTGTTCATTATAGCAAGAACTTGATGTTTCTTGATGCGTTTTCGTCAAGCATCGCGTGACCTCCAAGCTTTCGTCACGAACAGGTCACCCAGCTTGGCAAAATTGGAAAAGCTAGGCAGCAGGTTGGGACAGCAGCGTTGTTGATGCAGCGTGCGGGCTTCTACGCTCGTTGCTTAAGTCTGCTACCCCCTTAGTCTGCTGCTCTAGAGTCTAAGTCTGGAAGCTCTGGGTTTGTTACTCAAAAACGCGCACGCCAGTATTAGCGCCAGAAAGCAACTGAAAACTGAAAGTGACTGATTAGGAATGAAGAATGAGCAACAATGGGAGACCCCTCCAAGTTCTAGCTCCTCCGCAGCTCTGTAGAGCTTGTTACTCAGCTAACCAGCCAATCAGAAAATAGACCTAGAATTATTTTTTGGCAGGCAGGGTTTCTCGGTGAATCTTGCAAGACAGCCGACAGCCCAAGACCCGGGTGTCGTCCGTTTTGCCTGAAAACTGGAACATACTGTAATACCGACACTGCGAACGCAGTCGTCCGGTCAGAATCAGCTAGAAAAATAGCAGCAAAGAGTTACGGCTGCCCGAATCCAGGCAGTGCCTACGGTGGTTCATGATGCCAAACAGTGCCACGCAACATGAGACATGGACCCTAGGCAGAGCATGACACTGCAGGCGCAATGGAACTGTCAGATCCAGCACCTGACACATGCAGACAACATCTTCGGTGGCAGTGACTGCCGGTGGCCCGACCGCCGAGGAGGCCTACCGATGGCGCTAAGCACGTTGCCCGAGGGAGGAGGCTCCAGAAAACTGCGAGTAGGCCTCAGCGTGCGTCTGCTCCACCGGACGACACTCCAGTAGCGTTGAGTCTCGCCGTCAGTCATTTGTACGCTGATGTACACAAGCCGGGAGGACATAATAGAGCACAATGAGGATGCGCAAAAACCAACACTTCTCCATGACTCACACGCGTAGTGCACATGGGTGTGCAGAGACACAATCAACATTCAAACTCCCCCAAAGCATGCAGAGACGCAGGCAGGGACAAAGAGTGCAACTCACGGACGGACATAGACCGAACTCTTAGCCTTCTTGAACGAGTCGCTCTTCAGTACCTTGGTCAAGAAGTCAGCCAGCTGTCGTGTTGTCCTAGCCCACACAATGCTGATGCTGCCGTCATGCAACAACGAACGCACATAATGGTACTCAACATTGATGTACTTTGTGCATGTGTGATCCACGCCGTCATTGTCGGCGATGGCCATGGCACTCTCATTGTCACAATGCAACGTGATGGATGCGACGGACTGACGCAAC
Organism: Penium margaritaceum; assembly: GCA_023375785.1. Lineage (NCBI taxonomy): Eukaryota > Viridiplantae > Streptophyta > Zygnematophyceae > Desmidiales > Peniaceae > Penium > Penium margaritaceum. Next base: position 271,653 of record SZWC01001552.1, read on the forward strand.
TCGGACAACAGACAACGTAACCATACACTCTCACACGCGCCTGAGCCAAGGGCCACGTACTCAGCCTTAGTAGTGCTGCGTGCAATGCACCCCTGCTTGCCATTGCGCCAGGTTACATCCGTGCAGCCGATAAATAAGATCCAGCCTGTGTGACTTTTACCGTCCGGACTACCGGCCCAGTCACTGTCGGTGTAGCCCACCGCGACCATTGACGGCTGGCGGCGGAACATGAGACCTCACCAAGGAGTCGAGATGAAATAGCGTAGTACTCATATTGCAGCCTCGAAGTGGAGGTGACGTGGCTCCTGAGAAAACTGAGCTAGGAGGTTGACCGAGAATGCGATGTTTGGGCACGTCGGCGTCGCCAGGAACATCAGTGACCGATGACTCTCAGATACGTGGTTACGTCACCTGGCTCTCCCACAACGGTTGGGTTAGGACTCTTGAGCTTCACTTGGCCATCAGGTGACATGGGTGAAGATGCACCCAGGACGAGGGGCAGGTCCTCGGCGAAGCGAGTGGACAGGGTCTGCACATAGGCAGTCTAGTGGACGTGCAGGATACCCTCGGAGCGATCATGCTCGAGCTCCATACCCAGGAAGACTTGGGCAGACCCGAGATCCTTCATCTGGTAGGCGGTGTGCAGCAGGTCCTTGACACGCTGGATGGCCGCCATGTTTGGTGACGCAATGAGTAGATCGGCGACATAGACTAGAAAAGTGGCAAAGATCTAGCCTTGTGGGATGACGAACAGTACGGGGTAAGCAGTTCTACGTAGGGGGCCACCACGGAGGATCGTGCTGCTGATCTCCTGGTTCCAGCACCGAGGCGACTGCTTCAGACCATAAAGGGCCTTCCGCAGCTACCAAACTCTCCCAGTGCCGTCGTCGAAGCCTAGGGACTGCACCATGTAGAGCTCCTCACCCTCTAGTGAGCCATGGAGGAAGGCGTTGCTCACGTCCATCTGATGCAGTTTCCACCCATGTTGGGCAACAGGCTGAAGAGCGCCCGGCTAGTGGAGAACCAACCAACTAAGACAAAGATCTGGTCGTAGTCAATCCCGGGGACTTGAGCAAACCTATTGGCTGTAAGGCGAGCCTTGTACTTGTCCAAAGACCCGTCCGGCTTCCATTTGTGCCGGAAGACCCACTTGGCACTGATGGCCTTCCCACTTAGGTGGAGGTCGATGAGGTCATACACGTTGTGCTCCCGGATAGCAGCAAGCTCGTCGGCACAGGCAACATCCCAATGTGCGGCCTCAGGAAAGGCTCGAACCTCGCGAAGGGTGGTTGGGTCCTGCGGCATGATATGGAGCGGACTGAGAGAGCGTGTGCATCTCCAACTCTAGGTGGGATGCGCGTGAGTGCAGCCATAACAACATGTCAATGCTCGTGATGGAGCATGACGTATCCCAAAGTGGAGCCCGGGTGAAGGTCTTCAATGATGGCCGAAGTGGTCAGGCTGAGGGCTTTGGTGCCAGGGTCCCCACTTACGACCGTAGGAGTGGAGAAGACACGTGGAGCGACAGTGCTGATGCGCCACAGGGCGCGGAGCGGTGGTCCACGCGCTCACAAACGGCCTCGATCAGAGGCTTCCGCCTGGGCCATGCGTATAGCGCGGTAGAGCAGGAGATGGCACCGAGTCCGACGGGCTAACAGAGGCGGACGTGGCTGCTGGCATGGAGGGAGGAGCGGACGCTAATGGGGCTGCTGGCCCGGAGGGGCCAACAGGCGCGACAGGAGCTGCCGGTCCGAAGGGGCCGGCAGACATGACTGGGGATGCCGGCCTGGAGGGGCCAGCGGACGCGATTGGGGCTGTTGGCTCGGAGGGGCCAGCAGGCACGACTGGAGCTGCCGTCCCGGAGGGGCCGATGGTCGCGGCTGGGGATGCCGGCCTCGAGGGGCCAGTGGGCACGACTGGGGATGCCGGCCCCGAGGGGCTAGCAAGCGCGACTGGGGCTGCTGACCCGGAGGGGCCAACGGGCGCGACTGGGGCTGCCAGCCCCGAGAGGCCAACGGGTGGAACTGGGGCCGCTGGCTCGGAGGGGTCAGCGGGCGCGACTGGGGCTAACGGCTCAGAGGGGCAAAGTGATATGTCACCCGGAAGCGGAATGACGGAGGACGGACTCACTAGTCCCCCACGCAACGGGAGGGACACGGACTAGCTAGAGTGAATAAGATTGCGTGGCAACAACTCCTCAAAGAAGAGGGCATCGCGAGACTCGACAATGTAGTACCAGGACGGATCCGAGAAGCGCCAAGCCTTCGACCGACGAGAGACACCGAGAAAGGTGCAAGGACGACCGCAGGGGGTGAGCTTGCCGTCCTGCTACGGGACAGGTAGCCATACGATGGCCATGCAGTACTAGACGCAAGCCGGGCGGAGGTCAGTGCGCTGACCGCACCAGTGCTGGTACGACGTGGACTGGCGGGGAAGAGGTCCATGGGGAATCCGGTTCCAGACCCATGTCATGTAGGCCATGGCTTCAAAATAGAAGCCATCAGAGTGACCAAACTCAACCCGCATGGTGCGGACGGCATCGGCCATAGTGCGGTTCCACAACTCAGAGACGCCGTTCTGAGCGGGTGTGTAGGGCACAAACGTCTTGTGGTGGACACTGTGGGAAGCGAGAAACGTCGTGGTCTCACCCATGTAATCACCACCGTGATCGGAGCGAAAGCGGTGAAGAGAGCGACCACACTCGCACTCCTCAAGGACAAGCCAGTCCTTAATGGTGCGGGCAACATCGCTCTTCTGCCGGAGGCGGAAGACCCAGCGGTAGCGAGAGTAGTCGTCAGGGAGGGTGAGGACATATCGGCCACGCTCGTCGACGGACTCGGTAGGGAGGGGACTCATGACATCGAAATGGACCAGATCTAGAGGGGTCGAATGTACGGGAGGAAGACTGAAGGTATGTGGACTTGTGCATCTTGCCCCTAGCGTAATCAATGCACTCCGTGTGGCACCGCCAACGGAGAGTGTCTATGTCGAGGCCCTTGGCTGCATGGGTGCGGAGCATGCTATCGATGGCGGCAGAGTGGACGTGGCAAAGGCGGCGATGTAGGAGGTAGGTGTGCTGCGGAGAGAGCATACTGGTGACACCTGTGGCGGCTGACGGGAAGGGAACGGAAGGAGAGGAGGACAGGTGAGGGACATGCCACAGGTTGCCATGGGGGGTGGCGTGAAGAATGACGAGACCAGACAGACGCAACGACACAGTGCCAACACCACGCGAGGGCACAACGTCCATGCTCATGCGGTCAAGGGCAGTAACGGACAGGAGCCTGAGCTCAAGACCCGGGATGAAGAGAACATCGGTCACAAAGAAAACACCAGTAGGACCACGGAAACGAATGACGCCGACGCCGCGGACAGGTAACACCTGTCCGGAGCCCGTCCGGACACCGGAGACATAGCCAACAGGACCAAGCATATTAAAGGCCTCACGAGAGGACGTCATGTGATGCGTGGCTCCGGAGTCGATGATCGAGGTCTCGGCAGGATCCTGGACCGGAGTCGCCAGATCACTGACAGTCACATGGCAGCAAGCGAGAGACGTGGATGCGGTGGAAGGGGGCGCGAACCGCGACTGCCAATCATCAAGCCACGCTACGTCGTCACAAAGGGGGGGCAGGGGAGATCACGGAAGACGGTGAGACAGATAAAGAAGCAGAACATGACTGCAGTTCAATCTCAGTCGAGCAGGGTGAGGGGGACGAGCAGGAGGTGACGCAACTCGCACTTCCTTGGGGGGGAGGACGAGGCAGGCCGAGCTGAAACGCAATGAACTACTCCAACTGACGCTCACGCGTGGATGGCCTGAGAGTGTAGAAGGAGTGCGGAGTGACAACGCTTGAGCCCGGATAAAAGGAGGACTGCCCTGGTGAAGCAAACGGCGGTGCCGACGGCTGCGGATGATGTTGCTGTGGAGCTGACATCTACGGGACCGCTGTGGTGGTCAGAGGAGTGGAGCTGCTGAACGGGGTTGATGCGTCAGGGGCGGCGATAGCTACGGCGGCAGAGGCGAAATGGCACTCCCGGCGGCGAGGCATGGTGGCGATGACATGCGCCTCGTCCATCGGTAGCGAGCATGTGTACCACCCGTGCCTTGACTGGCCACAGTTGTGGTAGACCATGCCACCACCATTGGACCCAGTTGACTGCTGCTGCTGCTGACCCTTGCCCTTCTTGCTCTGTTTCTTCTTCTGACCCGGCGACGAGGAGCTGGTGGAGGTAGCTGCTGCAGGGGGGAAATGACGGCCACTAAAGCGATGGCAAGGGAGGCAAGAGCCTCTGTGCGCTGGAGGCGGGACTCCAGACGGGCTTCCTCAATCATGAGGACTTGCTCGTATGCCCAGGGCATGAGGGTGCCCTAGGCCGCCATGGTGGAGAGGATATCCTGGGAGTAGTACAAAAAGACGTCCGCGTATGCATCGGTGGCACCGCGCTTGATGGTGAGGAGGGCGGCCGGAGGTGGTGGAGCAGAGGTGCCAAGGAAACGAAGGATGTCCTCAGCCTGCTGCCAGAAAGCGATGACTGTCTCGGTCTCCTCCATGTGGAGGGAGTTGAACTCCTGCAACTCCTGCGACTTGTCTCATTGTCGCTGGATAGGCGATGGGGACGGGTGAGGACGTACCACGCAGCTCCAAGGTCTGGGGTGCCGCCAGCAGTGAAGTCGCCAAGAAAGGGCTCTAAGTATAGATGGAAATCCGGAGGAGTGACAAGGACAAGGACGCGTACGGCGCGACCAGCGTCATACAACTGGTCGGCATGGGTGGAGTCGTACGGAAGGGTGTAATAGGCCCACAAGCCTTCAACCTGTGCCCAGATGCAGAAGCTGAGCTCCCAGCTGCGGAACTGCTCGCCGGCCTGAAGTGGCGGGGGCGGCGTCTCAAAGTCCTTTTGCCTGCGGCCGGCGCCCAGAGTGGGGCCAAGGACGGAGGTCACTATCTGCCGCTGGCGCTGAGTCTGCTGTTGTGCCAAGTAATGCGTCGCAGCGGACACAACGAGGCTGGCGTACCCAGGAGGAATGAACGGGGTGGGACACGAGTGGGAGTCTGTGAGGCCAGAGGCTGCAATGCTGCAAGCTTTTCTGTCAAGGCGAGCTGTTGCTAAATGACAGCCAGGGGGTCAGGGGTGCAAGTGACGACGCCTAGCTACTGCTAATGCTGCTGCTATTGCTGCTGCTACTACTGCTGCTGCTGCTGTTCCTGCTGCTGCTGCTGCTATTGCAAGAAAAAGGGGGGGTACCCCCCTGGGGGTCCCTCCAATGTAGGAGGATCCCTCCCCACTGGGGTTGTTAGCCATGGTCGGTTTTGGTGCCCCCTCTCTTGGATTTTTTTTGTGTTGCTGATGTCAACAGTGACGTCAGCCTAGGATGGCTGATGTAAGCAGCTGTCGCCGCGTTATCTTCTACTACTACTGTAGAGTTTCTTCTCCCCCTTTTTGTTATTGATGACGTTAGTAGTGATGTCAGTAGTGAGGTCAGCGGCGGGATGCTGATGTCAGCAGCGGCCATTGTTGGGGCCGCTACTACGTGGCTGTAGCGGCTGCTATTGTTGATGTCGCTACTGCTGCTGTTACTGCCGCTACCGCTGCTTGCCGCTGCTATTGCTGCTGCTACGGCTGCTGCTACTGCTGTTGCTGTTGCTGCTACTACAGCTGCTGTTGCAGCAACTGCTGCTGTTGCTGCTACTACTGCTGTTGCGGCTGCTACTACAGTAGTAACAACTACTGCTGCTGCTACTGCTGCGTCCTGTTGTGGCTGTTGTGGCAGCTGCAGCAGCTATGGCAGCTGCTGCTGAGGTGGGGGAAATATTTTCCTTCCTCTGTTTTTTCCTTTTCGTCTGTCACAGTGACCTTCGATGCTTGCTGTGGGAAGCGGGCGGCGAGAAACGAGCTCGTTGCTCGCTATCAGCAGTCCGCTGCTCGTAGCGAGTATCGGGCTCGCTGCTCGCAGCCAGTTGCTCATGGCGAGCTACGGGCTGCGAGTAGCAGCAGCCGTTGCTGGCTGCTGTCGACTGTTGTTCGCTACTGTTGCTACTACAGCCGCCTGCTACTTGTTGCTGCTCCTGGTCGCTGCAGCTGCTACCGCTGCTGCTGCTGTTGCGAGCTACTGCTGCTGGCCGTCACTGTTGCTTGCTACTATGGGATACTGCTGCTACGAGCTGCTGTTGCTGCCGGCTGCTACTGCTGCACGGAGGTGCTGCTGGCTGTTGCTACCACTGCTCACTACTGTTTCCTGCAGCTGCTACAGCTGCAGGTTGCTGCTGCTGGTGCTCGCTAGTGCCAGTCACTGTACCTGGGTGAAATTGCCACGTGCGTCATCGGCAACAGGTGTTGGCCGTGGCCTGCCGCTCACCTCCTCGCATCACGCGTGGGGGTCAGTGCTGTCGAAAAATTCCGGCAGCATTTCCTCTAGCCCAGTGGTCGTGGGAAAAAATCTGACGCCGACACCAGGCGGGTCAATGTTGCCGGAAAAAATCCGGCAGCATTTCCCCCGCACTGGCGCATATGGGGGTCCGTCGGCGTTGTCTGGCACTTGTACGCCAGTCTTCTGCTGTTGTTGCTACGCTCTGGCGCTGATACCAAATTGGAAAAACTAGGCAACAGGTTGGGGCAGTAGCGTGGTTAATGCAGGGTGTGGGCTTCCACGCTTGTTGCTTAAGTCTGCTGCCCCCTCAATCTGCTGCTCTAGTCGAAGTCTGGAAGCTCTGGGTTTGTTACTGATAAACGCACGTGCAAGTGTTAGCGCCAGAAAGCAGCTGAAAACTGAAAGTGACTGATTAGGAACGAAGAATTAGCAACAATGGGAGATCCCTCCAAGTTATAGCTCCCCTTCAGCTTTGTAGAGCTTGTTACTCAGCTAACCAGCCAATCAGAAAATAGACTTAGGCCTATTGTCTGGCAGGCAAGGTTTTCTCAGTGAGTCCTACCAGACGGCCGATAGCCCAAGACCCGGGCGTCGTCCGTTTTGCCTGAAAACTTGACCATGTTGTAATACTAACGCTGTAAATGCACTCGTGCAGTCAGAAACATGTAGAAAAATAACAGCAAAGAGTTATGGCTGCCAGAACCCAGGCAGTGCCTACGACGGTTCATGATGCCAAACAGTGCCACACAACATGAGACATGGACCCTAGGCAGAGCATGATGCTGCAGACGCAATGGTACAGTCAGATCCAGCGCCTGACGCATGCAGACATCATCTGCGGTGGCAGTGAACACCGGTGGCTCGACCGCCGAGAAGGCCTACTGATGGAGCTGAGCACGTCGCCGGAGGGAGGAGGCTCAAGAAAACTGTGAGTAGGCCTCAGCGTGCATCGGCTCCATCGGACGACACTTGAGCAATGCGAGTCTTGCCGTTAGTCATCTACTCACCAATGTACACAAGCCGGGAGGACACAACAGAGCACAATGAGGATGCGCAAAAACCAATAGCGAAATCGTGTGGTGATTGTACCAGGCTGTCTTGACTTCATTTTTATATCTTTTGTTAAAAATGCATCGGGTTACACCTTGTGTGTACGATTTATATTTTTTTGGTGAAGAAAACTATGTGAAATGACATGTGTCTAGCATCTTGTATTCGGAGACATCAGGAATCCTGTTTTTTTTGTTCTTTCTCACATAAAATCAAGAAATTCTCCTATTGGTAAGTTCTTCGCCACGAACCGATTACAATAATGGGTTACTATGTAACCGAAAAAGGTCCATCGCTCAATCGCGGTCTCGTGAGGGAGAGAGGTTTGCGATCAAGCGATTTTCACATTATCCTCAACACCATCCTCGGTCAGCGAAGCATCTCACTGATCGACAACGGTGAGCGAGGTAGGAAATGTATTTGTTTTCAACGTGTTGGATATGGAGGACCAAAACTTCCATTCGCGGTTATACTGAGCTAATGGTGCGCGCGGTGCGGGTATCCGAGCAATAAGTGCCTTCTCTTTCATTTCGAGCGTCAAAGCGACTAAGGCTAGTGCCGACCACTGCCACGTCGATCTCTGGTTGCCTCCGCCTCAACTGCTGCTGCTGCTGCTGCTGCTGCTGCTGCTGCTGCCACTCGCTGCTGCTGCTGCTGCTACAACCTCATGCTCTTGCTGCCGCCGCTGCCTTCTCTTCTCCCTGACACGTAAGCAGAGATGGAGATGAGGTGGAT